>JAJHUR010115550.1:0-10758 GCA_027495735.1 Lutjanus campechanus | reverse complement strand
ACACAGGATTTGCTAGTCTCCCGCTGCCTCAATCTGTTAGATTGTTTGAGTTATTGTGCCACTTTGGTGAAGTTGAATTAATTTTTAAATGAACTATGTTAGAAAATAACTTAAACAAACTAATAGGCAACAGTAGTCCAGTAACTCCTGTGTCCTGTGACGTAAAATTACAGTGATTTCCTGTTGGGAAAGGCTCTCTGACAAGGTAAAAAGTGAAAATATTCTAAATATAGCTTACACTAAATAGTACTGATATACTGTAGATGTTTCTAGGTGGTCTTTTTTTTTTTTAGGTAATACATTTTGTGGTGACTCTGTCCACAACATTACATTGCTCAACTACCTACACCAAGACACCTACTGACTGCTGAAAGCTGGGAGCATGGTGACCAGCATCTGCTGTAGATAATAGACTGACTATGGATATGTACCTCATACAACCCCACTTCAAATAATCCAAACAATCTCTTTAAAGTCATATGTGTGTAATAGGCTGTGATAAAAAAAACAAAACAACAAAACATACTTTTTTATTCAGATACAAGCAAAGAAGTGGTGCAAGAAGGTCGAGGAGGGATGAATATATCTGAACTGGAACCACCGTCCCTTGCAAATGCAAAAGAAGACAAAGATGCAGCGCCATCTCCTGGGAAAGAATTGAACAACCAGTCCACAGCTATTCAACTGGTAAAGTTGTGGCTCTTAACTTTTTGAGTTATAATTTGATTATTACATGTTTTATTTTTTCCCAAGTCCATGATTATTCAAATATTTTGAAAGGTAATGTGTGTGGTGCATAGTGGTGAGATATTCTCCCAAATGTCTTTGACTCCAACAAGCAGATAGTTATGTTAATGTTTGCGGTGGAAACATTTTGGTTATATTTAATCCTCTCTGTTTTTGTTTGTTTATCATTTATATTTTCTCAGGACAAACGATCTTCTACTGGGAAAGAGCTGTGGTCTGACCTCCACCAAGAACTGAAGATAACGGAACCTGAGATTGACCTGCTGGATGAGACCTTTAAGCCTGTTTTCGGCTCCAAGAGCACATGCGAGGTCGCAAAGTTAACAATGGATGTTAAGTCTAAAAGAAGTCGCAGCTCTCCGTCTCTGTCTCTGCTATTTAGAGAGCACTCTTCAAATACCTCTCTGAGTGATCATGTAATCGCCACTGGATCAGACTCTGCAAAGAAACAGACCTCAGAGTCAGACATCTTACTTTCTCTTCACAAAAAGACAGAAAATCCTCTCTACCCTGCTGACGTGGTGGATGTGAAAGAGAAGAAGCTCCGCCCAAAAATCTTAAACAAAGATGAGCCAGCTTCCACCAAACAGTGCCAACATCCTGTGAAGGAAACCTGCTCAGATAAGGTTATGAATCCTTTGATGATCGAGGAAACTCTAACGACCGAAGGCTCCTCAGGAGCAAGTGATGCCGGGAAGAAATCAGAGAAACATGAAATTCCTCCACGAGACAAACACGTCCTCTGTGAAGGAGCAAAGAAGAGTGTGATTCCTGATCTGGAAGTTGTTCCGAGGCTCTCGGTGTGTTTGGAGCTGCCGCACCACGACAATGACGAAGGAAACTCAGAGGAACTGGACTTGGTGGAGCCCTGGGAGGATCTTAGCTCCACCAAGCAGTGGGTCACCAGTCCTCTGCACTCGCCTGATGTGGAGGAGCTGTTCAAGCAGCTGTCACCCTTTGGCTCTCTCAGCTTAGAGGAGGGGAAGATTTCACCTCCTTCAGTTGATAACAACAAACAGTCTCTCATTAAGAGCACTGAACACCTCTCAGGAAACTTCCCTCACACCACCAGCAGCAAACCAGACACTAAATGGACATATTTTCCATCGATACCTACACGGGTCAGCGTGAACAGCACAACACAACCTCACACAGGAAAATGCAGCACAACTAAACAGAAGAATACAGCGTCATCTCAGAGATTTTACAGACAGATGTCTTATGAGGCAGCTGCTTCGGAGAAACGAGAGGAAAACTACTTTTCTAGACACAGGCCGTATTCACTGAATTTGGACCTGGGCCATCGATGCATCAGAGACATTTCTAACCAGCAGAATCACAATTCATCAGAGTTTTCCTCCTGCCAGAGAGGATTACTGAACTCTTCTGGAACTGTAAACAACGGCCTGCCAACGGAGCTGGATTTGTTTCTGAGTGATCGGCAGGCGCCTCTGCGGCGAAACTCAGCCCCGGTCAGCGTATCGTCGGTGCGAACAGCCTTCATGATAAAAACATGCCAGGCCAAAGCTGTGCCCGTTGTCCCTCCAAAGGTGCAGTACAGTCAGATACCTCACTCCAGACAAGAGAATGATTTCGACGCAGTGAAGGAACAAGAAAAGGAGCATCCTAAAATGAGTGTGGAGAAAAGCAGCGCTGCACCTCCTCCTCCAGTGATGTCAGATCTGAAGGAGGAGCTGGAAAATAAAGAGCCAGCACCCAAACTCCAAAAACACCCAAGTGTTGAGAAATCTTCCGAGTCTGTGAAGCCCACATCTACTCCAGAGCTGCCGGTCATAACCAGGAGACACGCGCCCAGTCTGGAAGTGTTTGTAGACTGTCCCAGGCCTAACAGGCCGAACCTCTTACAAAGGCCGTCCTTCAGGAACAGGCAGAGACCTCAAAGTCTCATCCTGCTCAGCCCTCCGTTTCCCATCATGGACTACCCGCCGTCAGGAGACGACGGCAAGCTCCTTTCATCCATCAAGAGCCTGAATGACACGCCAGCAGCAGTGAATGTCTTCTCTAAAGAGATGGCGGAGAATTTCAGGACGCAGGAGGGGATCGCGCTTCAAAACAAAATGACTATTCCAAAAAGTGGACAGAGACTGGAAACATCAACCAGCTGCTTCTACCAGCCGCAGAGAAGGTCAATGATATTTGACAGCAGGAACCACAGGCAGATCGAGTGACTAGAGGGACAGTCATTGAGACGGAGACTGGTTGTTTGTAAATAGACACAGTATACATACATTCTGATTCTGTTTGTAAGACCATGAAGTATTTCAGAAAGAGCGGAGGAAGTTATGATGTATGCGAAAGCCGTTTAAGCTTGACTGAGAGGGCTGCAACTAATGATTTTTTAATCAATCTACTGATTTCTCTCTCAATTTTGCAATTAATTGTTTTGTCTATAAAATAGTAAAAAATTGAAGAAATTAAGGAATTATCATCACAGAGTTCCAGTGACCAAACTGAAGTCTTCACACCCCAAGAACCAAACACTGATAAGAACCAGTGACAGTAACACTGTATGATGCCCATGTCTAGAATGCATTATAATGATTTATAGACATACTCATAATGTGTTATACCGTGCCTATAGCAAGATGTAATTATAATTATAAGCACTTAAATCTTCATAATGCTTTCTAACAATTATAACAAATGATAAAGCATGTTATAATGACTTATAAGGTCAAGTATCATAATACTTAACACTTGCTGGTCATTCACTGACATTATTTTGGCAAAGATGATAGTGTATTATAATTCTCAGTTTTAATACACTGTAACCATTTTATAATGCACTATAATCACCGTTAAAATGCACTACAGTGTGACTAGAAGTTACTCTAAGTCAAAGAATTACATTTATGCTAGAAGACACAATGTAAAATCTATTTGTTTAACAGGTAATGAGAGAAATTGAGAACTTAGAGAACTGTTATAATCCATTAAGCCATGATTATGTTATGAATGGTTATAATGTATTACAACTACCCCCAAAAAAAGGTCAGTGAGTGAACAGCAGTCATGAAGTGTTATGATACTTGACCTTATAAGTCATTATAAGATGCATTTAGAATGTGTTGTGATTACAGATAGAAACCATTATGAATATTTATGAGTGCTTGTAACATATATACATATGAATTGCAAAAACAACCTAGAACATATACGGATGTTTAGAAAGTATTATAGAAATTTGTGAGAGTAAAGTTGAAATACCATTTCGCCTTTATTCTGGAAACCCCAAATAAAATTTCAAAGAAAAATCTTCCCCCTCTTTTTTCCCTCCCTAATTTGGTCCTGATACTCTGTTGTATCAATTTTGGACAAAAAAAAAAATAGTAAAAAATATAGTTTTATGTCCCTACAAAATTTTGATGTACTGAAATATGCTATGGCACTCCAGAAAAATCTAGATAAAATCATGTAAAACACACACGCACGCACACAAACACACGCCCCCATGACACATAGTTGGATTATTTACACTAAATGACCTGTCAACAGCTAGAGTTGATTCTCTATCATATATCAGATATAACATATTGACCATTAAGGGCTCTGAATACAGGAAGTGTACAGTAAAGGCTGACAGAAAACAAAATGGTAAACTGAAGAACTGACAATTAAACTGTTAAGACAGTTTAACCGCCATGAATTTGATCATGTAGATGAGGATGTGTTTATTTATTCCTTCAGTAACAAACACTTGATACTTATTAAATATACTGTATGAAAGTGTTGGCTCTGTGATAAGCTGATGTCAATGTGATTTTTTAAAACTAATATTTAAAAGGAAATTCCCTTTTCTGATTTAAATATATATCGCAAATGTATTAGTATTAACCCACAGGAGGACGTTAATTCATGTCTATCTTTATTTTCTGTAACTGCTTTGAGTTTTATGGCATTTTATTTGTTGTTTCAGTCATGAGAACTAGTATTATTAAAAAGACTAAAGAGTATCTGATGTTGTGAAGTAAACTGGAGGTTGTGTGTGTGCACGCTGACTGTATTTGATGTGTTTGATGGTGCTGTGAGTCAAAGTTAGATGGTGGTATCTCCAGGTTATTGTCTCTTTTATTTGCCTTTTACAAACACGGGATCTGACGTTTTTACCTTTTTGTGCTATTTGTGGGTAAGCACCCATGAACATAACATAGTTTGGATGTTAAAGGAGGTTACAGTGTGTTTTGTAAAGATGCAGATGTTATTGAGGTGTGACATAGTGTTTGTATACTGTAGTTTGGATGGACTGAATGAATGATTACAGTATTTTATTCAACAAAATGAGATATGAGATGTTTTTTATTTGTTTTGTAACTTTTGTATACATGTCGATACTGAAAATGACTGACTGGAGCGTCTGTATTCATAGGAAAAACTACACATGTTGAGATGAGAGTTTTGCCTTAATTATCTGATGACGGCACCTGAAATAATGTACATAAGACACTTGATGAGTTTTGTTACAACAGAAAGTTATGAGAATAAAAAGTTGTGAAAATCACATCAGTCAGTGGTTCTGCTAACATGTGGCTTTCATTAAAACATACAGTGTCAAGCAGTGAAATTCTAACAAACTTAATTTTTCTCTGCACGTCTTTTCTTCCTCTTACATCTTTCTCTAGTCAACATTATTTGGGAAAAGTCAGCTCCATGATTACCTTGGCATAGTTTTAAAAAAGCTGGCATCTACCAAAAATCAATCACTGATTTAATGAACCAAGTTATTCCCTGCAACTGAAGGATATTTTTATATACTTGTATATCTTTACTGTAGAATTTAAATTTCCAATGCAAGACAGAATCTTTCTATTTAGAAAACTTTTTTCGGTATCTGATTTTTCAATATCCCCCAGTTAAAGGGGAGGGGGTGGTGGGCTTCAGACAGTTCACAGAACTTGGTTTAGCTAAAAATAAATAGAGAGAGATAGAAGAAAAGAGTGTTGTGAGGATGTGGAAATATCGTTCATAAATAATTATTTGCCAATATGAAATCATTTCCATTTCCAGTTGCGCTGAGAATGACTATTAACTTTGAAATAATCATTTGCCTGATTTAACATGACTTTCAGTATAAACCACATCCACATCTCGTTTTGTAGCCGAATACAGAGACAATTTTGTTGGTTCAACAGATACAGATATAAATAATGATGTCTGTGCACGTCTAGTAAGTATAATCAAGAAAATGTATTTAAATTATTAAAAGTAAAAGTATGTGATGCAGAAAAATGTAGTAGTGCTGCTGTGTGAATGAGAAGCATTCCAGGGGCCCCTGAGACTAACGGGGCCCTTTGGATGTGATTCTGCACAGTTACATGTGCTGCAGTGTGGTTGGAACATACAACAGCATGTCTGCCTTTTTGTTCCTTGCTGTGATACTTTTACTTAACAAAAATAATACTGCAGGCTACACAATGAAAATGTTGTAACCAAGAGTGGAAGAAGTATTCAGATCCTGTTTATCCTACTTACTTAGATGCTACTTATACTGCACTGTGAAAATTCTCCATATTAAAAGACCTACATTCATAACCTAACTAAAAAAGTACAACGTATGATCAGCAAAATACAGTATACATATAAAAAGTAAAAGTACTCATTCTGCAGTAAAATGGTCCCTGTCAATGTTTTACTATTATATATGAGGTTTTTGGATTGATATTACAGCTACATTAATGTGTATGTTGTATGTTACTGCTGTAGATGTTTAAGTTTGAGCCCATTTTAACTACATAATACACTGTTGGGAAGCTTAATTGACAGCAATGCATTACATTCTATAAAATTATCATATGTTTACAGCATTGCTGTCCTTACAGCAATGCTTGAGAGCCACGTATCTCTTAAAAGTCAACTTTCTTTTCATGGTGTCAGAAAAACAACTTTTTCTCAGCTTTATAAAAATGCATTTTCCAGCTACAAAGAGGGGTTTTCTTATCTTATCTTATTTTATCTTAAAAACTTGAAAAATGTTCTCAAGCCATAAAGGAACACTTATTCCTTCAGTTTATCAGAACAATTAAAAATCATCACATTTATGTATACATGGTTTTCAGGAGACTGGAAGGGTATGAAAGACAGTAATCTGAAAAGTAACTAGTTACTATAGATATCAGACAAATTTACTGGAGCAAAAAGTAAGAATATTTGTCTCTAAGATGTAGTAAAGAAGTATGAAGTTGCATTAAATGGAAAAACTACAAAGTAAAATACAAGTACCTCAAATATGTAGAGTAGACTGGGGCAGTTGAAACAGGGGACAGTTGTAACAAGTCTTATTCCTCCAATCAGAAACATGTTTGAGTGATGATGCTCATACTGCACATGCTCAGTAAGATGCTCTCCTCACCTGGAGGACAGAGGACACATTCATTTAGCTAAGTAGCCATGTCAAAACAGACCACACAACGGTATTTATCAATGTAAACTAATCATTGTGGGGCCCATAGCAGGATAATTCACCCAAATACAAATGTATATTTTTGATAAATTATTACACTCTTGCTGTTTCAGGCTGATATACAGAGAGAGATAAAATAGCATCTGCACATTCAAGGTGGGCCTATGTTCTACATATAAACCAACAACAACTGTTATTTGATAAACACCACTACATAAATAAATTATACTATAACATATTATTGTAAAACAATGGCTATTTTCAGAATACAAACTTACTGTTACATAATTTTATGTAGGCTATTTTTAATATGTTGCAACTCTCCCTTGATCATGTTGCAATTGTCCCAGGTTCAGTTGCAACGTCTGATTCCTTTCATTCAGATAAATACTGCAAACAATATGATATATATGTAATAATCTTTAACTGTCAAGGGTAATTAGCAGACAAACAGTCGAGTCCAAAGTCTGAGTAACAGAGAAATGCAGTGTTGCAACCGTCCTGAATCTCCCCTACGTTCATAAGTACAGTACTTCAGTAAATGTACTTAGTTACAATCCCAAAACTGGTTTTAGTTATTACTAAAACACATTCTCCAATGCTTGGTCTTGCACTTCCATGCTATCAACTAGCTCTGGTCTTTGCCACCAGATGACGCTCCTGCTCCACACTGCACAAGCGAGCGAGCCACTGAACTGCGGGACAGACAGACCGACAGACAGACCTGCTGAAAACAGAGACCGTCTCCCTCAGGTACATGAAGTGAAGTGTTCCTAATACTTCACATATCCTGTTCCTGTTAAGTGACACTTATCTTTTATCTACAGACAGAAAACTCCACCGCTCTTTGAACCATGCTCCTACCTGCACTTATGTGTGTGTGCGCGCGTGCGGAGTACGTGCGTGTAGTTTGCCGTTGCCAGAGAACGTGCACTGACCTCTCTATCGTCCTTTTCAAAATAAAATCTCACTTTAAGCTGCGTGATTCCATATTGCAACAAAGACAAAGAAGTCCCTGCATAAATCACATTTCTCCTACAGCACAAAGACACACTGCATTAGGCTTCATACTGTAGGACTCAAGTCATGATACACAAGTGTTTGTTTTAAATAAGAAATAGATACTTAATACACTGTGGTAGACATGGTGATGTCTTCAATTTACATTAAGGCCCGACTGATATTTGATTTTTGGGACTGATGCTGATAATGTATATTAGGGAGTGAAAAATTCTCACGTTGATATATAGGCCGATATTCTTCATACAGAATATAATATACATAAGATAGAATACACACATATATATAAACACATTTTTTGCGATGATCCATAAAAGGTGTTAACACTTGTGGATAAAAATATAATATATAATGGAGACAGGATATTTTATGATTCATAAACATTATTGTCCAAAATAATATTAGTGCACTGAAACAGTGAACTTTCACTTGTATTTTTAATATTTATAAATAAAAAATACAAAAAGAAATAAATGTTTGTATTAAACCTGAATTATCAAAAGGCCCCAATATACATAAAATGCGAATGCAATAAAAACAATCAGCATTATGGAAAATACAGAGGTGGATAAACTGTGGCCTAACACACCCTGTTTAATTTAATTTATTGATACAGGTGAATAGGTAGTAAACTCTCAACCTCATTTCAAAGAGGTGGATAAAGTGAGGTAACTTGGGTTTACTCCGTACTACAACCATGCCGATACTGATTAACACCAACATATTTGTGATAGATCAATATCGAGCAGATAATATGGGTAGATCTATATATCATTCGGGCTCTAATCATTAACAGCAGGCAACTCACAAAATCATTTCTTGTGGTTTATTTTAAAACTAAAGGCTCAATGTCTTTGTCTCTCTGGTGAGATTTATTAATAAAAACACAACAAGCAAAATATATGAATATATTAAACATGAATTAAGAAAAAAAGTATCAAATATACACAGAAAGCAGCTTACAAAGCTAACAAACAAAAACAATCTGCATTATAATCTGTTTTAAAAAAAAGTTTTCACATAGGTGTATATTGGACAACATACAGTATATGCTGATACTGATATAGACCGAAAAAGCTGTGATAGGCCAATATTGGGCCAATAATATCAGTCACTCCAGTGGTTAACACCTGTGACACAGATGTGTAATGGAAGCTGGATATTTTACAATTTAACAATAAATTTAATTGTCCAAAATTATATCAGAGCACTGAAACAGTAAACTTTCACCTGTTTTTTAAAATAACTGTAACACAAACACAGCAAAATATAACCTGAATTAAGAAATATATATGCAATGATGCCTATAAAGCTGAAAAAACAACCTGCTTTATGTTCTGTTAAAAAGTTTTCATACAGGCGCATATTGGTGTTTTCATATAACATATATGCAGATACCAATACGGACCAATATAGGTGTGATAGGCCAATATCACATCAACAATATAATGATTGATCAGTACATCTGTCAGGCTTAGAAAATAATTTCTCGTGGTATTAATTTATTTATTTTGAAATTAGAGGTTCAATATGTCTCTTTCTATCTGGTGAGATATTATTCACTGATATTTTGAATATTTTTTAAATAAAAAACAAATAGAGCAAAATATGTGTTTATATTAAATCTGTGTCAAGAAAAAGTATCAAATATACAGAGAATGCTGCCTATAAGGCCAACAATCTGCATTATGTTCTGTTAAAAAAATGTTTTCATATAGGTACATATTGGCCAACAGATATGTTGGTATCAATACAGACAAATAAAGCTGTGATATCAGGCCAGTATCAGGTGGATAATATTGGTCAAGTGATATATCAGTCAGGCTCCAATTTACATATCCTTATTTTTGAATTACTTACAGTCTGAAGAATTTTTGTTTGTCTTTAGTTACCTCAGTGACCTGGTGAGCCTCTTACTCAACTTTTCTCCTCTGAGTCTGACACTCATGTCCACATGTGGACTGACTGAAGGTGACAGCAGTCAGATGACTGCATAAAAAAGACTCCACTGTAATTTCATCAAAATGTCACATCTAATGTTTGGACCAGAATCCCATTCAGGAGCATTCACTCACAGAGGTCACTTCCATGTCTGCGCAGTTCATTATTTGTCGACCTTTGACACTGCTTGCTTGTGTATGGGGGCCGAGAATTAAAAAGGCGCATTCTGTGCACACTGAAAAAGGCAAGCAGAGCACGGTGCGCGCGTTGAATATTCAATTAGCGAGGGGGGGAAAGTGAGGAAAAAGTGAAGCTGCGTGCCAGTCCTTCATCTTACATTACTGATTAGCTGTTAAACAGATTATATACAGCTGAATGGCTTCAAATGTTGCTGCAGAAAACAGTCGGAGTTCAAGGTTTCCTTCCCCGACACTTCAGCAGCCTCAACACACTTAAACAGCTCCATAATGAAACATGTTGCTGTGCCATTTTTCCCCCACTTTAACCACAAAAAGATCGAGAGCAACTGAAAGTGTTTCCAGCTCATCCATAAAGGTCACCTTGTTTGGATAAAGCTGTGCCAAAATATACAATAAACTACCTGTTATTCTATAAACTGAATTAATATTTAG
>JAJHUR010115549.1:0-14941 GCA_027495735.1 Lutjanus campechanus | reverse complement strand
TGCTCGCCGACGACCCCACCGCCGCACTGCGTCGACTCGGCAGATTAAAAAACGTGGATTATGTGCCATAAGTGAGCGTTGTATAACCTTTTGTTCGGGTTTCCTTGAGGATGAATTTGTTTGTGTTTGGCAAAATATTTCTGTTGTGCTTTAATGACTCAATTAAGGCCCTGAGATTCAAACGAACGAAATATGATAGTTGCAGCGAGGATTTTGGGTGTGAGCTTTGACAATGCCAGCGTTCAAAAGGGGCTGCGAGTCTGACCTGGGGATAAAGTCTGTTGAAGATAAAAAGTGGCAGCAGGCTCCAGAGAAATGTCACGGTTAAATCCAGAAGACAACCACAAAGGGCTCTCTCATCCCGCTTTGTTAGAGATCCTCAAAACTGCTGCGAAAAAGAGCCCGGGATACATATTCATCAGCCTCGGCGCTCATGACTGAAATGAGCCGACAAAGCTTTGGTGAAGAGAGAGAAGTGTGACATACAGTGCAGTTCTCTCGGGCATGCTGCGGGAGTGGATAAGTCAACTAGAGCCAGACTGACGTGACGTGATCAAGTGCATCAACGCCGGGTTCAAAGGTACACAGCACGGAGAGAAAAGACAGAGACAGAGAGAAAAACAGGGCAGACAGACAAGCACGTCAATCAGCGGCGGAGAGGGTGAGGATACTAGCTGCTGTGAAGAGGAACTGAGGAGAAGATGTGGGGAAAGGTAAGAGAAAACAGTATGTCATCGATGAGAGAGAGTCACGGGTTAACGCTGAGAGAGGAGCTGGCAGCAGAGATAGGAGCTGGCTCCACCACAGTTAAGGTTGCAAATGAAACCCCTGGAGCCTTGGCAGGATGATCCATGGCACGTGGAGGCAGGGTGTTTCTGGAAAGGCTTGGCGCTCCGCCTGAAGGAGTCCCTACGCTGGAGCGGGGCCGGCCTGGACACTGCTGCCTGTGCCCAGGTTCAGCCTGGAAGGCTTTTCAACGCTCACAAATCGTTTTACGCTAAGAGACACACAAAGACTTGTCAAACAATGCTTGACTGAAAAGTTCTGTGAATATTGTGTTGTTTTAACCACAAGCAGGGTTCATTTATTTGGGCTTTTGTATTGGTTGTTTGTTTTGTATCAGAGATAAGAGGGATTCCTGCAAATGACGATTATTTTTCATTATTGATTAATGTGTTGATTATTTTCACAATTTATCAATTAATTGTTTCGTCAAAAAATTAAGAAAAATGCTCATCAAAATTTCCCAGAGCTGACGTCTTCAAATTGCTTCTTTTGTCCAACCAACAGTGCAGAACCCAAAGTCATTTACTGTCAGAAATGACAAAGAAAAGCAGTAAATCCTCACATTTTGGGAGCTGGAAGCAGAAAATGTTTGACTTTTTTGCTTGAAAAATTACTGAAACGATAAATCAGTTATCAAAATGGTTGCCAACTCATCTTCTGTAGTTTCAGTCAATTAATCGTCTAGTTGTTGCAGCTCCTCATCACTTTGAAACCCATACTGTAACCACTACAAACCCAGTTAGAGTCAAGCAACATATGCCACATGTCATCTCCATTTCCAACAATTCCCATCAAATAAAAGCAAAAACATGTCTCTGAATTGATCGATTAGTTGCTTGGTCCATAAAATGTCAGAAAAGGGCGACATCCACAAATGTCTTGTTTTGTGCACAGCCCAAAGATCATTCAGTTTGTCACAAAGGAGCAAAGAAACCAGAAAAAAAAAATCACATTTGAGAAGCTGAAATCAGATAATTTGCACATTAAATCGTTGATTAAATTGCTGACAACTAATCAATTAATTGACGAATCCATGTCCTAACACTAATGATACAACCTATTTTTTCTACCACAATTGCACAGAACAATATCAAAATGTTTTACAAGAATCACATCTGTTTAAGGTTTTTCAATATACAGCTACAGGCCAATTCTAAAAATGTAAGTAATCATATTACATCATACTTCATGCATCATGTGTGGTGATCATTACTGCTCCCGCACTATCAGTACATTATCTTTATCTGACTCTAATTTCTTTATTGACTTCCACATGTGATATCAGCACTGTTATATCAGAGCATTCCACTGTACATGTGTGACAACAAATGCAGCAGTGTGACAGCTAAATATGATACTGCGTGAACCCGCTGCACCGCTAAATCTCATTATAAACTTCTTAATTCAAGCAGATATTAAAATGTCCAATCTGACTTAAAGCCTATTTTGTGACTGACACAGCAATTAAGGCATATTTGTTGAATTTGATTGAGTTTGCCCACGAAGAGGATCACACACACGGCGTGAGTGATTTTCGAGATTTAATCTGCTCATGCACTTCCATTAGGAGATGTCTCGCAGTGCCAGTGGATTGTATAATAATAATTGTCAAGAGGCATGATGGGATGGGAGAGTGTGTAAGAGCAGATGCTGGCAGCGTCCCAGCCTGAGTATTTTTGAACAGGCATCTGAGCTATGCTGGAAGTGTCAGGTTAACTGTGTCTGCAGTTATGTGAGCAAAACTTTTGTACTGTCAGAGGAAGCGGACAGATAAGAGGAAAGTTCTCAATGTCAAATGGCGGGAATAGATGCTAAGATTCCTATCACGTTTTATCTCACATACTTATGACCACAATGTGAAGTGAAAAGTGAAAGAAAGACATTTTCCCATGAAAATGGTTGGGCCATGAGAGAAAAGCAGAAGGTGACTGTAACAGTTCAGTGGAATCTCAGAGTGTGGAGGCTGGGTCGGATGTGTGCATACTAGAGCTGAAATGATTACTCAAAAGACTGATGAGTCGATCCAAAGAAATCTCGCGGTTGACTATTTTGATAATTGATTACAGGGTTCCTACACCTTTTCCAAAGTTAAATTCAAGCATTTTCAAGCTTTTTACCTTACAGCTGTGGTAAATGACATATTTATATACATATACTATATGTCCACACTGATTACTTCCGTACTTCATCACATTAAAACAGATGTTATTGTGCTATACACAACCAAAGTTATGTTTTATGGTAGAATATGGTAGATTTCATGTAGGGCTGCAGAATTAATCACAAAATGGCAAAGTGGAATATCCAAACTGCAGAACCAGAACCACAATGTGTGTGAAAACAGCATTATAGTGAAATACTGTAGTGCTGCAGAGACCCTGGCCTCTTTTTCTTCAGATGAAAGAAAACGGATCCCAAAAAAATATCACATCACAATTTCAGTAGGTTTTTTTATTTATTTATTTATTTTTTACTTTTTTTAGTGTATTGTGCAGCCTTAGTGTCATGTTTGAAAATGTGTCATCTGTCTGTCAGTATACTTGGCATCCTATATAACATGTCAGAAACGACATAAAACAACCTCTCAAACAATCACTAGACAATAACTTTGAATTTTTTTTTCTTATATTCTTGTCATTTTTTTATGTTTCACTTTCAAGCCAATGCTTATTGAAACAGAAACCTCCTGGCATGTTGTCGTCTGCTAGCCTCCCATCAGAGGTCATAAAGACTGACAGATCACACAAGTGTAGCCACACGTGCAAAGGTGGCAAACGAGGCTCGAGCAGAGGCGTCTTTGTTTTGTGGGGAAGGCAAAAGCATTTAGACTCTCCGACTTATTTTATTTCTTTATCTCAAAAAGCAAACTATTCAGTCAGAAAGTGATTTATAATGAACAATTTCAAGCAGTTACAAGCACTGTATCCAAAATCCAGGCAACATGAGGTTACAACTCAAGTGTTTTCAAGAACTTCCAGCACCCACGCTCACCCTGCAATTACTCATTTCAGTAGTTTTTTAAACAAAAATGACAAACACCTGCTGATTTGCTGCATCTCTTTGTCATTTCTAACAGTAAATGAAGAGCCTTTGGGTTTTGGACTGTTGGTTGGACAAAAGAAGCAAATAGAAGATTCAGATCACTTTGGGCTCTGGGAAACTATGATGAGCATTTTTCACTTTTTTGACATTTTATGGAATAATTGTAAAAAAAAAAAAAAAAAACCTTTGCAGATGAATCAATAATGAAAATAATGATAAGTCGCAGCCATGGTGCATACAGTCATCTTCCAATCCAGGAACTCCTGGATCAGTTCCTGACTCACCATTTTCACTTCCTGACTAAGATTTTTCAGATTGTACCAGAAGTTTTGCCAAACCTAGCTGACTAACCTCAACTCTAGCAGAGAGAAACACTGAGTTCTTGTTCATGGTGAACAAACTAAACTCCCCTGGGCTTCTAGTCTGAGAATAGAATCCCACATGGACCACGTCTTCAGTTTGCAGTCAGTGTTTAGGTCCTTGAACCTTTCACAAGCTTTAATCCTGTCCAGAGAGAAACCACAGCAGCATGGTTGCATTGATAACTCTGCATGTGAGGATCATGGTTAATTTTATCCCTGACCTTAACTTCACCTTTTCACATGAGAAATGGGTTAAATGCTGCGTCTAAATGCAGTCCAAACACAACTGACATGTCTGAAACACTGACGTTAAATATTTGAGCTCATTTTGCTGAATTTTTTTGCATCTGTGTTGCGTTGGCCTCGTTTCCGGCAGCACGGAGTCCTGGCTTCAGACCAGCCAGCTATGCAGGCAACACGACAGAGAGTACACTGTGTGCTTCTCATTGTCCAACCCCTGGAATGTGCTGACGACGCAGGGTTCACACTGGTTCAGTCACACTGTTGCACTCTTCACTCTGGCCCTGTCAGGCTCTCATGCTCGCCCAGCTATTTTTACACACGCTATACTTTTGCAAGTTTGTCAGTTATGCAAAGTTTCTGGGGAGCACGCCAGCAGTGGTATTATCAAGCAGCCTGATGCGGAAACACGACCACGCCTCAAACCGAAGAATAAGTCAGTTAGCACACATACATTTCCCATAAGTTCTCCCAAGTGCCAGGAGAGCGGAAGTCAAGTCAAGATGAAAAAAAAGAGGGGAGGGGTAGAAGGAGAGATATTTGCGAATGAAAAAAGCCTCTGTGTGTCTCGGGCGTGCAGCCAAACAGTACAAGTGCCAAGGAGGGAAGCCATTGAAGCCCAAGCCAGAGGGACTGAAAAAACTATTACTTCCCACCTTGTCTGTGAGTGGAGACACACAGAGAAATTAGGAAAATGTGGGAGAATTTATTCTTTGAAAAGAAAAGGAAGCAAAGGGGCATCCAGCCAGTAAGAGCTTCTCACAGATAAGAAAAATTGTGAAGAAAGAATACTAGCTGGCCATGGCTTGTACACTGAAGTAGGCATACGAATCAAACACAAAAGCTATTGTCCAAAAAATAGCTGTTGGCAATTATTTATCTATATTTTTAAAAAGCCTTTATCCAGCACCCATGTTGGTTATTTTGATTCAAGGTGAGAATCATTCTCAAGGCGAATACATCTTGACCTGCTGTTTGGGCTTTTGTTTGGGTGTAAGCACCAGACAGGAACAATGAAGGCGATGAGAATAATTCATGGAACATATGAAATGGAGAAATGTTTTCATATTATATTGTGGTAATAATGACGTCTCCTCCATGGTCAGTGAACTGTGTCAAAGCAGCAGAAAGTGAATTGTGCCTGCCTCTTCCCAGAGTGTTCATTCATTATGCAGAGTGCAGGAGAGTGTGGCTTCTTTCTGAGAGCCTGTGGAGAGCTCATAGAAAATCTGCAGATCCAATTCTCTCATTTTCCATCTGATTGATCTAACAGAACACGAATCCTGCAGAACTGCAACAAATCTCTCTACAATGAGTTGCATCATATATCCGCTGCCTCCCTAACAGGTTTCAGTACCTCTTCAAATCAAAACTCCAACCTACATAAAGTGCCAAAATTGGTGGTGAAAAGAGGATGCAGAACAAACAAAATACAGTGTTCTAAATCTCTTCTTGTGTGTGGAGGGAAGCGGCAGGCAAAAACAGGGAGAGAAAGACAGAAAAGGAGAGACAGACAGACAGAGAGAGCATTAATAAAACATGACTGCATGATTTTCCAACCTCAAAGAGGCGAACACAGGAAGGCGCACTCCCAGAGCAGTAGCTGAGGTTCAGCGCAGGGTGAAGGGAACAGTAATCTCTAACTAGCTCAACACTGCAGTGCAATAGTTTAAGCTGTGGGGCACAGCGGCGTTCTCTGATCACACTCGTGCCAATTCGCCGCCTTCCACAAGCCTGACTGACGTCTGTCCTTTTATTCATGCCATTTCTGATTCTTTTCCCTTCTTTTTTTGTTCTTCTTCTTGCTGCAGGCTGACGGTAGAGGAAGCTCCGGCTCGACGCAGACAGATGAGAGTTTTGTTAGTAGTTTTGCAGAAGGTGGTGATGATGATGGCGTTCGCCGTGTCTGCAGGGCTATTTAAGGAAACCAAATCCTTTGCATCACCACCTCTCCTCGCTCCTGCTGGCTTCTCATCAACATCATTTGAACCTCGACACCGACATGGGTGGCAACACACATCTTGGCATGGAGCTGCTCTGCACAGGCCAAGAGAAACACAGAAGCATGCACAGATATGCACACACGGGAGGGTGATACTCACAGCACAAAGCTATATCCAGCTTGTCTGTCTTGGTGATGATTAGCATTACAAAGTTAGCATTTTCCATTGTTTGAACCATCTGGGGACAGCTGAGGACAGGTCTGACATCATAGCAGCCTCACAAAAAAGAAAATATATGCTTAGATTTGAATTGCAGACTTTTTAAATATATATGTGGTTTGGATGGGGACCAACGAGCGAGGGACAGGCGAGCTTTTCTGTGATTTTCCACTTGTCTGAGTCAAACTGCAGTGACAGAGACAGGCCGAAGACCAATGAAAATAAACTGGCTAGCTTGATTTTTGGTGCTCATATGTTGTTGATTTTCTCTGTCAAGTCAAATGGCTGCCATCAATCAAACAAACCAATGGCGAGACAGTCAGTCCCTCCTGGTGCCCACGGTGAACATTCAACGCTGTCGGTGAGTTTGAGCTCTAACCAAAACCATCGACCGTTGACTGTACCCTGAGGGATGCCACGGCGCACGTACATTGTGAGGCTCTCGTCCACAGAGTGACACACAGAGCCACGGTCTGTGGGCGGATGACGGATCGGACCCGTGACCTTCCCGTCCTCTGATACACATCTCATCAGACACCACATCAACTGTGACGCAGGAGGCGCTCACTCTTAAGGCTGCAATAAACATTCATTGCTGTCGGTGGGTTTACATGAGAATAACTCACTGATCAATGAATGCAGACTGCGGTTCAAACACCTCAGTACCCAGCAGGCCACAGGCTGCAACAGGAGCAACAGACCTGATACATCCTGCTAATGGTGATGGTGAAAATAAAGGTAAACCAAAGTTTTGCTTGGACTGCATGCAGTGTACTGCTGCACAGGATAGTTACATCTACAGCTTTAGAGTAGATGCTTTTCCACCAAGAAAGCTCTGGTTCCTCAACTGGTCCCATTCAAGATTCTTGGCATCTACAGTCAACAGCGTTGCACAATGCACAACGACCTTTAGGATATGACACACTCACTCAAGGAAAACCTGCTATATTTTGATTCTAGCTAGGAACCAACATTCTGTGTTCTGTACCGATTCATTTTGGGTTGAAAAGCTCAGAGCAGTTCAAAATCAAGTGTGCAAACTAGAACAGAGCTGGTTCCATGATGGTGGAAAAGGCTTAAATTTTGTGTTGGTTTTACGTAGTGAGCTTTTGTTTTCTTTGTCCAGGTTTGAAGGTATTTGGCTTTCAGATTCCCAATGTAATGGAAGTAGATGGAATTTCATTTGTGGTTCTCATATCCAAAGAACGGACGACTTCTTTGGTAGAAAGTTGTTCCACTGAGATTGTTCACAGTAAGCTCTATACAAATCCAGACTAACTAACAAGAATGCATGTTCCTGGAAGAGATTTTTTTTATTTTTACTTTTATTTATTTTTTATTAAATTTTCCAAAACTGAGCAGCACAAACAAGATTCCATTCACCTCTGTCATATTACTTTGGAGACAGAAATGTCAGCGTGTGATAAATCTGAATAAATAAAACCAAAACTATCTCGTCTCTGAGTTCAGCATCTCAAATGTGAATATTCTTTAGTCAGTAAACATTTTTACCAATTTTTTGACATTTTACTACCCAAACAACTAATCTATTAATCAAGAAAATGATGGACAGATTAATGGGCAATGAAATAATTAGTTGCAGCCCTAATATGTACCCTACATCACAACTGACAATTTTTAAAGCAAACCATAGTGTTCTAGGTATTGAAATGTGTGTCAAATCAGACAGTTAGCGGTTTCAACTATTTCAGTGCACTATAAAAAAATCTTATCTTGAAAAGTACAGCGACAACATACCTGTGACCAGAACTCAGACGATATTCAGTGTGATGAATTCAAATATATCTTGACTAATACTGGAGTTTTGATACTGCTACAATTAGGAGTTTTAATCTTGATGTTTTAGGGGGTTTTATTTAATACTGACCTTGCGTACGCTGACGACGATGGTTTTACAGCGTCGGCACTTTAGCTGACAGGTGGGGGGCAGTTCAGCACGTTGCTTAAAGCAGTTTTCCCACCATGACACAGATGTTAGATTCCACGACTTTCCTCTGATTTTCCATTACTAAACATGACAGTTTCCATGACCTCCAAATTGTATTCTCTTCATGTTTATTAAGGTTGTCTGCTTTCCACTCCAATTGGGCTGAAATTCAACTGCAACAAATGTGTGAAACAAGCTGGAAAATCCTATCAGCCATGTTCCATGAAGCTACTGTTCTTCATATATTCTGATAACCACTGACCTAAAATCCCAAAACTTTTGCGCGTCTACAGCACCTCTGCAAACTCCAGGATATTCCAGGAATTCCAAGGCCAGAGGGAACCCTGTCAAGGACACTGTTAAACACAGACAGGCTGCTGTGGGAGTTGTACCTGGGACTTTAGTAATTACAGGACACTCACCCAAATGTACTTTAACTAAAATGCAACACAGAGGTGAAAATTCTTCCTCAGTTCAAATCACCCCACTCAAATATACGTGCTTTTAAAAAGTGAAGCGATCTGTGCCCGCGATTCTTGGAAAGTTAATCAGCCTCGTAACCCCATTTCACTATGTAATTGGAGGAGATATAGACATGTGGAAATAATCTCGCAGTAACTGCCCTGGAAGGTTATGTTAACATGCTGGGAAATTTCAAACACATATGCGTTTCAGATCTGGCTAGAAAACGCCAGTTTTTTCCTGTATTTACAGTCGTAAAGTGTCAGAGGAGACAATGAGAAGCAGCCCGGGATGCCTCTTGTCTTTTAACTGTTAATACAGAGCAAACAAACAGTATTTCTCCACAAACACACACACGCACACAGACAGTTTACCTCCAGTGCTGGTCTTAAAGGCAGAAACTTAAAGGGATAGTTTGGATTATTTGAAGTACTTCACTAAGCAATGTACCGCACCATTTTACCTTACTATGAGACAGCCTTTTCCACCTGGAAACTGCCCTTATACAAACTAAATATAATTTTTCTTGCTCAGCCAGACTCTACTGGTGAAATCAGTCATTTTACCACCCAGGACACAGGAGTTGCTGGATGACCCTGCCTCAATCTGTTAGTTTGTTTGAGTTATTGTGTGACTTTGGTGTTTTGAAAGATTAGTTCAGAAGTCACACAATAACACAAACTAACTAATCGAGGCAGCAGGAGACCAGCAACTCCTGTGTTCTGCTGCGTAGAATTACCCATTTCACCAATAAATTCTGGTTGAGCAAGAAAAGGCGATATTTGGCTAATATGATGGCAGTTTCCCATCATCAAAGCTGTCTGATAGCAAGGTAAAGTGATGAACATATTCTAAAAACATCGTACACTTAAACTGATATTGATTTTTACTTTTTATTTATTGATTTTTTGATTATTGTCTAAAACACATGTGGCTGCTGACCTTGTCCACAGCAGCACATTGCTCAGTTTCCTACACCAGTACTCCTGCTGCTTCTATTAACTGGTGGTGTGCCGATCTCCATCTAATGTAGGTAATACACTGACTATGGATAAGTACCTCATACAACCCCACTTCAAAAATACTTAACTATCCCTTTAAGGTGTAAAATGAGTGAATATAACTACTGTGTGATATAAAATTAGGACTTTGATATCATCTTTGATTGATTTTCAGGATAAGTTATTGTGAAAGTGTCCATTTGTACATTGCTAGTACAAAACAACTGCAGGCAAATGTGGAAACCAATATATTAATTATTATTTTCACTTTTTTAAAAATAAATTCTTATCTGTTTTGTCTTATTTAGTGTTTCTCTCAGAAATGTATTCTAGCCACAGTGAAAACCTCTCTGAAACAACCTGAAATTCTATAAAATTAAGCTCCTTAGAGTCTGCAGCTTCTTAAAGCTCTGGGATACATTACTGACTTGAAATGAGGGATTAATCTACAAATAAATAAGTGAATGACTTAATGAAATGTCAGTGCAGGTTTGCTGCAGCTTTGAGTAAAGTCGTATATCTACAGAGGCCCGTGTGCGCGCTGGATGGATACTGTTTGCTACATATATTAGGGCCACACAAAAGTCTGCTTGTTTATCCCTGTGGAGTTGGGCTTTGTCATCACACACTGTGAAGTTATAGGCACTGACACTGGGAACAGCGTGACCCACTTCTCCCTGACCTGGAAACACTCCGCAGGCTGACCCCGAGTCTAACGCCAGCGCAAGTTGCATCAAGCGAGAAAAAAGGGACGGTGAATCAAATCTAGGCTAATCATGAATTATTAAAGGCTAAAATGATAAGAAAGCACGGAGGTCAGCAGCAGCAGCAAACACTCTGCAGCACTCACGCCATGTTCCGAGTGCAAAAGGCTGGGGCACCCATGGGAGAAGGAAAGGAAAATCAAGTGAAAGAAAAAAGGCTACTAGCGGCCTTTTCATTCTTCATTCGCTTATCTATATATTCACTTGAGTCAACACACAGCCCTTAGGCTATAACTGAAATCCACTTTAAAGGAGGAAAAAAAAATCAGCTCAAAGGAACAAAGAGAGGGATCTGAAGCGGCGTCAAGTGTTTGACTGCTCTGCTGTGCAGCATGCAGGAAAATGAAAACCTGGTGATCTTGAATGACTTTTGGACACAGGCATATGAAGTTAGCCCAGTTATGTGAGGACAAAGGAAAGGCATGTGCTGGGCTCCAGCCAAGTAGTTCCATATGGGTGTTGAGTTCACTGGGTCCAGGTGGCACGTGGGAGCATACATCACATGGAGGTCTGGCATGGACCTGCTGCCCCCTTATGGCCTGGAATGTGCAGTGCAGCAGGAGGCCTGGAGGTGGGTTTCATGACTGATGAACAACCAGTGAAACTAGATTATCTTTCAAAAAACAGAATTACATCAAAATCAAGTCCTTTCCTGGTGCATCACATGTCTCTGTTGACTGGACACCATCAGCCACAATCATCATCTATTTAGACATTAAATGTAAAGACTGTAGAGCATATGTAATATTTATTATTTACCTATATGTTCATGCTACATTTCTGGTTCAAGTTTACAGCAAAGAATTGAAGACTGCATACATGTAGGCACAGTGAGTGAAACCACTCAGGGGCAAAGTTGAGGAGAGAAAGTCCCGTCCCCAGCTGGTAATGATTAACCACGGAACAGAGGCAGTCACCAAAGGACCCTGATAACCCTGCTGGCGATCTGCTCAACTGCTATTGGTCAGCTGTGTAGCTGGACTAAATAGAAGAGGGGGACAAAGGGGGGGCAGAGCCGGGTCAGCTCAGAGGTGACCAGAGGAGGAGCCACGGACTCAAAACATGCTCAAGTAAGTAACTAAATAGATTTTAATATTAGAGATATCACCTCTTTGCTTCAAGAAACTTTATTTAATTGAATTTTAAAGAAAAAAAAAAAGCAAAAGCACAAGTCTAAACAATGAATTAGGGCTTATCAGGGATATTTTTAGGCTTTGCTGCAAAAATCTTATAGAATATGATGCACTGATTAAACTACCAAACAGCAGTGATTGCTGATACAGACAAAATCTAATATCAAGATTCATATTATAGGCATAACTACACTGTGAACATTTTTTCTGCTAAACTTTACATAAAAATACTAGTTTTATTTATTCTAGTTAATTAAACTTAACATTTCTGGTTTAGTTTTTTATTTTCAGAACACTTCAGAACTTAAAAACATGAGTCCTTCAAAGAATGTACTGTACAGAGTTCAATCAACTCATTAAATTAAGTTCATAAAAAACATGGCCAGCATATTAGCACACTTCCCAGCATGCATTGCGTGAGAGTTAAACTTTGATGAGACCCTTGTTTTTATTGTTTGATGAAAGCACATATGATGTGTATTATTTATGAGTGTATAGATGAGTATTGAGAGGGGATTCAGTCTGTACCCCCTCACACTTCACATGAATCTGTTCCACACATCGTCTTCATGGAGCAGCAGGAAGTTCTTTGTGTGAAATGAAGAAGTGAAAGGAAATCAAATTTGTTCATAATGTTCATCAGTGTGATTAAAGAGATGTTGGTTCAACTTCATATCTTCAGCTTATTGAACATGATTTCTGAAGTACAAGTGAATTAATATCAAGTTTATTTGACTACAAAAATATCTTCTGAATCATTACAAAATTACCTCAACTTTTCAAAGTTAAAACAAATAAGTGAATTGGTTCTTTTACAAAATATTAACACAAAGAGATTTGTGATGAATAATCATCAGTAAAGTGGATATAATGACTAAGTGAGTAAATCACTTTACTGAAATGAAGCCTTTAAAACCTGGAAAACACAAATATCACTATATAACCATGTCCTAAATCTATGACCATATCTAATTTCATATTACGATAAATGTAATATCGATGTATTGCATACAGTTGGAGATATTGGAAAGAGAAATAATTGATCTAAATGTATGTGTGAATAAGTGTGCAGCTACAGCTTTTATGGACTCCTGCATTTTACCACCACCTCAAACAGCTACATCTGTGCCCAGGACACTGCACTCTCACAGGTTTATAACCCTATGAACCACAGATCAATGCCCAATAAATGACCATCTGCAGCTTTGTGAGGATGCTGACTCATGCTCCAAGTTTGGGCAGAAAGCTTCAGATTTAATCAAACTAAACTTTGTGATTTGAGATATGTGCGTTAGGACTTCAGCTACAGGGCTAGTGTTGAAAACAGCTGTTGCTAACTCAGCTATTTGGCCCCTGACCTGGGTTTTTTGGTCACTGAATGGGGGTCTCTGAATTCCCACCCCTGTCAGAGCATTTACAAGCCTGAGGAGCCCTGCTGCAGCCTCCCTTGACCCCAGCATCACCCTTGCCCAGTGCATGCACCGAGGCATCCTGGGAGGAGAATAGGGCCAACAGAGAGAGTGAGTGGCCGCGGCCGCGAGCCCACCTCGTCAAGTTTACAACCCAATCAGGCCCGGCCTCATAAATCCACGCCTCCTCCCGCAACACGCAACAATGCCGGCCATTCACTGTGTGCGCAGGTTTAATAGTTCCTCTCCAGCTTCCTTCCACTTCTTAGCAACCCCCCCTCCTTCCCCCTTTCTCCTCTCACAGGTTTATGGAGGGGGCGATGAGAAAGCCCAGGCCGGAGGAGAGCTGCACACAATCAGGTCAGCGCAGAGTCACGGCGAGGTCAGCACTTTCTGAACTGTGTCCGACCTCTGACCCCCCGTGGTGCCACCTGGCGCTGCGATGGCAGCCAGGGGAGTCCTGGGTGAACTTCGCCTGAACCTGGACCTTAACATTGGACCAGTGGCTCACCCCTGGCCCTTTGCTCCCAGTTTCCTCTGGACCAACACTCACACATTACTGACAGTTCCACATCTCACATTTAATCCACAAGGACGATGCCATGAAGCTATGTTCCAACACATCTACACACATATGATGGAGCTAATTTTTTTTTTTTTAAAAGAAACATGTATTTCTTTTCCTCATGCAAAAAACACGAGAATAATCTCCACAAATCTAATATCTATTACATCTATTATAAATGTATTCCACACACACACACACACACACATACTGTTGCCCCTACTTACTTTTTCAGAGTCTGATGAGGTGAACTATGATGACAAGAATCTACTTTGAGTTTATACTCCCCTCTTGTGGATTTGCCAGGAAATTATAAGTCATGCAATAAACTTACAGATCTCTGCCTCTCCCTCTCTTTAACACTAGATGGAGCTGCTGTCTAATGATTTGATTTAATACCAGAGAGTAAACTGACCCACACTGGAGGACAAACAGAGAAAGATGTTGTGTTTTTGTGAGTGTAATGTAGTTGAAAAGAAAAAAAGGCAAGGCTGTAGAGAAAAGAATGCACATTTGAGAGCTCACCCATGCTGTCGTTCTGTTCGGACTCCAGCGGATGGTCACTGAAGAAGCCTGGAGAAAAGGCACACACAGAGGGAAGTTAGCTGTGAGATGTTTTTCACTGAGGTGCACATACTGGTAGTGAAATGTAGGATATTATCATGATAAAATGATGCAATAGTAATATCTGATTTGAATGGATGTGCCATAATTTTCTTCAGTTAAATAGAGAAAAAACTGAGGTAGTTGTTTTTGGACCCAAGGAAGAACGTCTTAAAATCAGCATGCAGCTCCAGTCACTTCAGTTAAAAACCTCAGACCAGGCCAGGAATCTGGGTGTTGTCATGGATTCAGACCTGAATTTCAAAAACCACATACAAACAATTACAAAGTCAGCTTACTATCACCTCAAGAATATTTCTAGAATTAAGGGACTGATGTCGCAGCAGGACCTTGAAAAACTTGTCCATGCATTTATCTTTAGTCGAGTTGACTACTGTAACAGTATCTTCTCTGGTCTGCCGAAAAAGTCAATCAGACAACTGCAGCTGATCCAGAATGCTGCT
>JAJHUR010115548.1:0-13718 GCA_027495735.1 Lutjanus campechanus | reverse complement strand
CAGGCGCATTTCATATACAGAGCGTTGTACGGTCCAAAAGTCAAAATAATAATAATAATAATAAAATAATAAAAATCAATGTAATCTTTTCCAAAATTCAGAAGATGTTTTAGTCTAACGATATATTCAGCTTAAGTCCTCACGGGTTGGCGTTTAGTCTTTAAAAAAAAAAAACATTTTCACTGAGGTTAAACAGTTTGCTCTCGGCTTTCATGGCACGCACGTAGCGGGGTGGTCTAACAGCTATTTAACAGCACCATAAATTATATTTATATAGTCACAATAATGTTATACATTGTACATTATTAATTTCGGTACCACTGCAGATTAAGTCAGCCTCTCAGACTAGTGATGCAACCGCAGCTTTGTTCTCACTAGGCTATAAATCGCTCAGTCCCCACATGCAGTTCTTTTGAGTAACAAAAAGCTGAAGTATGATATTTCTGACCTATGATATAGTCTATTCATAATAATTAAATATGCTCTGTGTGGGAAGCTCTCTCCCTCATCAAATAGGGCCTATGCCTGCGATTACAGTTATAACTGGCGCTTCAGCTGCCACACTCACTGCTCCTCCTGGTGGATAAACAGACCATTGCAACTAGTTTTGAAAAAATGAACTTATGGGCGTGACGGGTCGGCCCCGTGTTCCCTACGTCATCGCGGGGGATCTCATTAGCGCTACGGCCCCAGCCAGGTGACGACAGGGACCTGCCACGGATCGGTCTGGGCCCTACCAGGGACCAAACGGAAATTTTAAGTGGCTGGATCTGTACCAATGTAACTGAGCTAAACTCTTCCCTTTTTCTTTTAATTTCAAAATACAATTGAAAAGTATCCACACAGGGACTTCTGCAGAAAATATTATTTAACATGGAAGGGTTTTCAGACTTCTTTCCCACTTCCTGTTTTTTTTTTTTTTTACTTTGCTGTCAACTTTGCTCACCGCAGCACAATACTGAAGCAAAGTTCTGCTTAAAATTCAGGAAAAGTGGAAAACCTCACATGGCCGAACAAAGACGTCTAATTTAGTTTTCTATGTTGGAGGTTTGAGGTTCACCCAAACTTCAGCTGCCTGCCATGTTTACAACTGACTTTAATTTGTGTAAAACTTATTAAATTACATGATCAATTCCCTTTTGTAAAAGGAATTTAATGTGATGCAGCTGCAGGAAGAGCTTCAAGTTTTCATTAACAGCATATGAATGAACATCATGAAAGTAAATGTTGCCTTTGTTTTTGTTTACCTCAACTTTTCTCAGGTTGCTAAAAACAAATGAGCATATACAAACACTTTGGTGGCCCACTTACTCCATGTTTAGATAGCCAGAAAAAAACCCTGGGTTACAAAATGAGGATTAAAGTAAATACAAGTGACAATAAATCTCAGAGAGGTGTAGCAGATAAACCATTTGAGGAACAGTAAATCCAAGGCTAAGGCCAACGTCTGGAGGATAAATACTGAAAAATGTCTTTGGAGGAGACAGAGAGGAGGAAGATGTACCTTCGGTGCAGTGAGCTCAACTTTCGGGTTGTTTTCAATCTCCCACAATCCTTCATTGAAGCCTTTCCTCTTGTTAGGCTTGGCGTACTTCTCTTTGTTGGGCTGGTATGGAAAGATATCTTTTGGGCCAAGAAAAGCGCTGTTTGAAAGAAGATAATTCAGAATGTTTGTCCATATAATTTAAAAATGTAGTGTTATGTAATGTGTTTATTGGGAGAGAGAGCAGCAGCACACAGACAAAACAGACAAATAACTCTATTCAGATACTCATCAAACATTTGCGTATTTAAAGAAGCACCTTCAACAGAAAACAAAACTGAAATGTTTATATGCAACAAGGACGAGATAATTTCATCACAAAACAATACTACCACATGGAAGTCCTACTGAAAGTGCAGTATTTTGTCTAAACTTTCACATTAACAAGGCAAATTCACTACAGAATTTAATTTCTGTATTTCCTGCAATACTTTCTATTTGTTCTGGCCAATCAGAAAATTAAACAAAACATTAAATGCTACTTTAATCAAGTAGGTACAATATAATCCAATCAAACTAAAAGAAATAAAGATCATTAGCGGTCAGTTACGAACGTTTCGTGGGTGCCAAAGAAGAAGATGGGGAACTTGATATTGGATGGCTTCACAGCACCATCTGGGACTTCATCAATCTGGTAGGAAAATGAGAAAAGACAACAAAACTCATCACATTGTGTCCACATTCAAAAGCAAGCTGAAAATTGTCTTGTTTTTCTGTGAATAGTGGTGTGTGTGTGTTCATCTGTGGGTGGATGTGGGTTATTTGCTGTCATTTGGCATATTGGTGGTATGAATGTGTGAACAGATTCTGCAGCAGTTCTCACAAGTTTCTCAATAATAACATCATATAAATACAAAAAAGGTGGGTGGCGGCATAACTTCCAACAGTTTTCAGTACTTCTGTACAATGTTTGTACCATTAAACAGCCCTAACATATTTATTCAGAAGCCTGTGTCACATGACTGTGGAGACCTAAGAGACATGAGAACAGAGTGTGCAGCCATGTATGGCCTCACACTGCATCAAACATGTGAGAGAGTGGCAGAAAGGAAATGTAGCACAGTGTGGTGCAACTTCTCACCTGGAGATAAAAATTAGAGCCTCATCAATACTGATTTTTTTCAGCCGATACCGATATACGGGAGCAAGAAAAATTCTGATATTGATATATCAGCCAGTAGTCTTTATACCAAATATTATATATAGAATTTAGACACTTACATAAAGACACATTTTTGTAATGATGCCTCAAATGTGTTTATCAAACATTTGTGATAATGATACGTAAGGGTGGCAGGATATTATACAGTTTATAAATAAACTTTACTGTTTCAACTGATATCACGGCACTGACAAATTAAACTGTCACAGGTATTTTTTAATAATTATAAATGACCAGAAATTTATAAAACATAAATGGAATAAATTACATTTAAAAACTTGAAGAAAAAAGATCCATCTGGATTACATTCTGTAAAATCAAATAAAATTTTCATACTGGTGCATATCAGACAATATATATGCTGTTACCAATAAAGACTGATAAGCCAGTAACAGGGCAATAATATTGGTTACCTAATATCTTGGTCAGGTTCTAATAAAAATATAGCAAAATGTACTAATTACAACAAGAAAATATCACACAGCAGCTACATGAGTAACCTCATCAAGACTGAACAAAAACAAGCATAAGTTTTACCATCATTTTTATTATAGTTTCACTGTAAAATAAACTGTTATAATAAGTGTTATTTGAACAAACATTTTTATTGAATTTGTGATAAATTTGTCATTAATGACCAGTATGTGATTTTCAGATTTATTTTTTTTTTTAATCAATCATTATTTTGAAAACGTGCACAAAACAAAAAAACAGTGCTTTAAAACACAGAAAGAAACCGCAAATTCTCACATTTGAGAAGCTGGAAATAGACCATGTGACATAAATTACTGTAAATGATTTATTTATTTACAACATAGTTGCTGATTATATTTTATTCAATCAACTAACTGTTTCAGTTTCACATTTTTTACTTTTTGTAGTGATCCGTTAATTATGGTTATCACATATACTGGAGGCGGGATATATATTACAGTACAAAACACGTCTTTTAAAATTACATACCCATTTAAAGTAGTATCAGTACTGGTAAAAATGAGAAAAAGTATCGGTATCATATTGAAATAAAAAGTTTCGTGTTGCACATCCCTCAATGGTGGATGGATGTTTGCACTTTCATTTTAATGTTAAGCACACTGAATTTAATTGTAATTAATGTTCTGTATTAATAAAGTTGTCAGACTTTGCCTATGATGAAGGCCCAGACTTACTCTTGCAGGCCAGTGTGGATAGCCCTTCATCTTGGCAAAGATCAAATCACCAGGTTTCCAGTCTCGAGTCATGCTGAACGTGTTACCGGGCTGGAAAATAAAGACAAATAAACACATCTTAACATCTTAGGTGGATCTCCTCAGGCATGCAAAACGTGTACAGATTTCACTTGATGCCCCTCCCCCTGACCACCACCAACATCCTTTACGGTCCACAGTTCATTCAAACATGACAGTCATGTTCAGCCTGACAGAAATAGTCCTGCATCACACACAGTCACTGAATGTACTGAAGCTAATCTGTCGGATACTTGGCAGTCAATAAAAGCGAAGTTAACAAGCGTGAAAAAGATGTAAGCAGAGCAGAACGCCTCAGCAACAAACAAACGTGCTAGCTAGCTTGTAGCTGCTTAATGCTATCGAAACTAATACTACAGTTTGTGCATGAGTCTATACGAGAGCCGAATATCATTAGTAGTTCAGTAAAGTATTGTTGTAGCATACATTTTTACCAGGAAAACACACTGCTCCTTCTTCTCAAAGTCGGGTGCACGTTTTCCGCTCCCGCGCAGGACGTCGACAGACTGTACCATCACGTGCCAAGACGGGGGTGTTTATTTCAATGATATATTCCTACAGTGTTGCTTTTGTCCCACTAAGAAGCAGAACCAAATTCTTTAAAGCACTCTAGAAAAATAGTAAATGCTTGTGAAGTTAAAAGTATGAGTCATAATTACGCCAAATTGGATTTTATTAGAGCACGATTTTGTGAAAGGTAACCATGCTGAGCATCTTGCTCTTGCAAAGATCGTCTACTTTAGGTTTACGGACGTTGTTCGAAAAAGTGGGCGTCAACTTCCACGCATGCGCTCTCGACCCATAATTTACAAATAGATATAACCATGTTAAACGTTGTTGTCATAGAAACCTGTTGGTGTAAAAGCCTAAAATAACATTCCTTTTCTAGGAGAGACTTGTCATGAAATGTACGTTGAGTTATATGTGTGCTACAGGCAGGGTGTAAATCTCGGATGTTCTTGGTACCTGTAAATAGGATCAGAGTGGGAGCTCTGTAGCTGCTCCTCTCCCCTGTTTGGTACTGATGCTGAGACTGATGACAGATCCAGCCTGAATAATAATAACTTACCAGGCCTCAACTAATGCAGAATCTAATCAAGATCTATTTTAGTGGTTAACTACTTTTTTTGTTTGTTTGTTTGTTTTTTTTAACTACTTTTACTTTTTATTTATATTTGTGGTTATTACTCACACATACTTTTATATTTCTCTCTTGTATTTTGTTTGAAGTTATGTGTGTTTGACCAATAAACATTTTTAGTGGTTATCAGTAAGAGTAACAGAGGAAAGAGGATATTGATCTTCTTTGTTCACTTTTGCCTCACTCATGAAATCACGTATGAAATCCTCCCCTAAAATTAAATGAAATTTACAGTCTATCTGTGTGCGTGTCTTATTAATTAACATACATTTTCTGTAAGATTGCATGGGCATGTGTGTAATACTGTTTTGACCTCCTGACTCTGTTTGGTTGGCTTTCAGTGACCTCTAGTGGCATAATCAGGTATTACACATGGGGTGAAAGGCATTGATTTAGTTTGGTGTGAATAAAGAAACTGCCTGTCTGGTATTGGAACTTAACTGTTATTTTACTACAGTGCATCTGTAATAGCTCTTTCAACAGCGGTTCTACTATATTGTTTAAAATGTTTAAATGCAGCAATTAATTATATTTTAATTATTATTTGATCACCGAATCAATTGATTATCAACTATTAAATTATTTGCCAAATATTCCGATAATCAAGTAATAATTTTGAGTAATTTTTTAAGAAAAAAAATGTCATGTATGAATCTTTCATACATGACATTTGGTATTGTGAGAAAATTTGAAAGACCTGGGAGAACACTGAAGGGTTGATTTCAAGAACTGGTAATTGTATTGCAAAGTTACATTTTCACCAGTGATTTGTCTTTTTCGATCTGGTGGGAAAATTGTATAATAGTAATAATTGTTATTTGTAGCCCTATTCAAATGTCTTGTTTTGTCTGACAAAAAGTATAAAACCCAACAATATTCAATTTACAGTGATATAAAACAAGTAAAATCAGCAAATTCTCACATTTAAGAACCTGAAAATAGACCATGTTACATAAATTAAATGATAAATCTATTTTCATATTAGTTGTTTATTTTATTTTATTTATTTATTTGTTTATTTTTTGGTTCAATCAACTAACCACTTAATTGAGTAATTGTTTCAGTTTTGACCACAAAGCTTTATCTAAAGGATTCATTCTTTGTTTCTCTAAGGTTTTTTTTCAGGCTGAAAACATTTAGAGGACATTTAAAGGGATAGTTCAGAAGTTTGAATCCCCCGGCAGGCGTCCGTGTGTAGGAAGGTAAAAAATGACAGGATCAGCAAAATTTTAGTGACCTAAAAAAGGCTCACAATCAATATCAGATTAAGTATAAGCTATATTTAAATTCTTTTCACCCCCTTACCTTGCTGTCAGACAGTCTTTTTCCGATAGGAAGACGTCGTTACAGCTAAATATCGCTCTCTTCAAAGACATGAGACCCATTTATCAAACAGCAATTTTACATCTCAGATCACAGGAGTTGCTGGTCTAACACTGCCTCGATCTGTTAGTTTGTTTTCTTATTGTGTGAGCCAAAGTCACACAATACCACAAACTAAGAGATCAAGGCAGCGGCAGACCAACAACTCCTGTGTTTTAAGAAAAAACACAATTCCCGTTTTTGCTGATGGATTCTGGTTGTTTTTGAGAGAGTGATATTTGGTTTATATAACTAATGTTTCACAGCAGGAAAGACTATCTGATGGTGAGGTGAAGTAGTGAAAATACTGTAAATGTAGCATTATTGTAGAATTATTAGAGTGTTAATATTGATTTGTTTGAATGGGCTTTCTATTGGTGACTAAAATACATTTTTGCCACTGACCCCACTGTAAACTGGAGAAGACTGCCATCTACTGTAGATACTTTACTGACTATTGATAAATACCTAATTCAACCCTGCTTCAAAAAAATCTGAACTAGTTCAGAGATAATCACAAGTTTAAGATAAAATCTTTATATAAGTTAACCACCAGGCTCTGAAGTGCTCAATACTAATAAAACCATGCAGATGGTGGAAGTATATGAAGGTGACCTCAACATTTGTGGCCGCACAGATACACAAGCAGGCTTACATAAATCCAAGTCGACTGTGTGTGTGTGTGCGTGCGTGCGTGTGTGTTAAAGACAATAGAAGATGCTGATGGTTGAAGGACAGGCTCATCAGCCACAGGGTCCCTGAGAGGGGGATAAGGGAGAAGAGGAGGCCAGGCTGGGCCGGAGGAGAGTGGAGGAGACAAAAGGAGACGAGAGAGGTGGAACCTGAGGTCCGTGCCCAGGAATAACTCACAGGAGCTACCAGGCCCCCTGCCCAGCCTGCGAGGTGAGAGACCTTGGTGTTGGACCCCAGCCAGCTTAGTGGGGTTCCTGCTCAGACACGCGGCTGTAACAGAGGCCGGGGATGGAGCTGTAGAGAAATGACAGTGTATGTGTGTGTGTGTGTGTGTGTGTGTGTGTGTGTGTGTGTGTGTGTGTGTGTGTGTGTGTGTGTGTGTGTGTGTATCCTTCACCCTGGCAGACGAGGTGTTGGCAGAACATCCCAGCCCACTCTGTCTCTGAGGGCCACAAAGTCCTGCTATCCTTCCTCACTCATTTGTTAACCTGCCTCTCTTCTTTGCAGCGTCCTCGCTCACATGCTGAGAGAAGCTACTTTATGTATGACCAGTGCCATTCAACATCACCTCCCTGCTTCAGTGCTGCCCTCTGGACATCATGGCAATGAGACAACCCAGAAAGGAAACAGTCTGATTTCAGCCAAGGCACTTATTTGACTCACAAGTTCTGCAACATATAGTGTAGATGCACAGATCAGTGCTGCAGTTTGACCAGCAGAGAGACACACAGACCTGGGGAGTAATGGATTACATGTAGTGTAACCTGGATGCAAAAAAAGGAAACTGTATTCCCTTACAGTTACAGATAAAAAAGACAGAATCATGTTACAGATACATTTGACAAACGTGGGGATTATTAGTAGGATTGCAATTTTAAAATAAAGAACAATATACTACTATGTACAATTGTCAATTCATTATCATGGCCTCTAGTGAAAAATGGTTCACTGGGCAGAAATTTCAATTTTCTTTGTCTTTCAATCAATAAATCAATCAATAAATTGCACACAACAAAGGCTGAACTAATAAACCTAACAATGAGCATGAAATACAGAGCTGCAGCCATTCATCTATTATCAATCGACTATTAAATCAATCTGCATCTCTTTTGATAATTAATTAATCATTTTGAGCTATTTTTTTTTTAACCTCAAAATTCTCTGATTTCAGCTTCTTAAATATGAATACTTTCTTGTGTCTTTACTCCTCTACGACAGTAAACTGAGGATCTTTGAGATGTGGACAAAACAAAACATTTGAGGACGTCATCTAGAAACACAGATCAACATTTTTCACCATTTTCTGACATTCTGTGGACCAAAACAACTGCTTGATTAATGGAGAAAGAGGGTGACGGATTAATTGACAATGGAAAATAATCATTACATGATAGACTCAGAAAACTGATCCAAATGTGGAGCACAGATCTCTGATTTCCGTCTCTTAAATGTGAATATTTTCTGGTTTCTTTACTTGTCTCTGACAGTAAACTGAATATTTTTGAGTTATGGACAAAACAAGACATTTGAGGACGTCGTCTTGAGCTTTTATCAACATTTTTCACCATTGCTGACATTTTATGGATCAAACAAATAATCGATTGGGAAAATAATCAACCAATTAGTTTTGCAGCCCTAAAAACACCACATTTTATATTGAAGTAATCCAAAAGTAAAGGAAAGTAATCAAGTTAAATTACTTTAATATTGTAATACTTGGATTACGTTATTAAAGTAATCTTCCGAAGCCTGCTTAAAGAGACAGGGGTGTGCTCTGTGTAAACTTGTAAATTAGCGTAATTAACACCCCTATAATAAGGCTACACTTCTTGCCCCATACGCCAGGAAGTCTTCATTCATTAAAACTGCATCAAAGAGCAAAAATAAGAACTTTATGAGTTCGGAGTTTGAAGTTCTGCTGTCAAAATCCATGAGGAAAATCTGCTTCAGCAGAGGAATTAAAGGACCTGCTAAAGCAAAGAATGGGAAGAATTAGTGTTGACTAAAATGCCTGTTCAAACTGTCTTAACTCAAAGTGACTTGCAAAGATTTATCCTAAAATAGTTGTAGATTTAACCAGCTCTGGATCAAACTAAGTCAGTTGCAAGAGGGAGGATCAGAGCTGCTCTAGGACTTGAGGACTGAACTGAAACTTCAAGAGGCAGGTTTATCTTCTGCTTGGTACTGTTTGTGAGGGAGCGTGGATTACGTGGAATATCTAAGGTTTTTGTGAATTGCAGGCTACAACAAAGAATTTTGCATAAATACATAAATAAAAACATATTTTCTATCATGATCATTTAAATAAATGAATCTGAAAACTTTTCAAAGACCCCTTGGCAAATTGCCTTGGACCCCTGCAGGTCCCCGGACCACTATTTAAGAACCACTGGTCGAAAAGTTGGGGAGGGAGGACTGTACATCATTGCTCCTAAAATCTTTTTTAATTTTTTTTATTTCTGGACATCACAAACATGGACTTAAACTCTTAGACTGTTTGTAATACAAGTCAATTAATTAGTTCATTACGCTAATTATTCAAATTGCCCAGTATGCACCTCTTAGCAACCAAGCTCAATCTCATCTGATCAGAATATAGATGGTATTTTAATCATGAAAGTTAGAGGTTTCCAGGAGACTATGTGGGAAATTATAAAAAGCATTTTTCACTACAATCTGACATTTTATAAAGACAAAACTGTTGAATTCATCAACAAAATAATTGGAAGATTCATTGATAATGAAAAAAATTTGATGGAACTCTACATTAATGCATTGGTGATACTAATCCAATAATATAACATGTAAAAATACATTAATGAAAAAACATTAATGGGTATTTTTTCTCCATTATGAGTATTTTTACTGAGAACATTTTACAGTAATAATTGCTAAGTTTTACCTGAGTAACATTTTCAAAGCAGGACTGTTCCTTGTTATTGAATATTTTCAAACTGTGTTACTTTTGCAGTGAAACTATCGTATATCAATTTATGATATAAATTTAAGACTCAGATTTACATTATCAAGACAAACTGTGAAATATCACTTTAAAAGTCCAAATAAAACAAGTTCTTCTTTTGGGGTTAAATCCTATAAGCAAATATATATTTTATAAAACAACCTTTTTGCAGAATTAAGCTGTATGCATCAAATGTCCCAAAGACCGATGTTAAAACTAAACCCTTGTCACTATACTGCCTCATCAGTAACACTTTGAATTTCAATTTACATTCATTTTAAATATTAATTGGAATGGCAATATACAGACATGCTGCTAAGAAACAAGCAAGTGTGAAACAAGTGATTATGAAAACCTCCTCCTAAGTAACCTCATTTGACATTTTTCAGTCTAATCTTTAATACTGTTGAAAATTTACGAATGTTTTTCTGCTTCAAACTTTGTGCAAAATCATTGATTTTGGGTTTCTACACTCTCCTGTGTGGCACCATCTGAAGGGCACCTTCCTTGGACCTGAATGAGCGATGGTGTCCTTGAGCCTGTGTGTGTTTTTTATGTGTGTGTCATACACATGGATTGGCATCTTTCCCCTTACTGCTGGCAACCCTTCAGCATGTTAGGGGAATGGACGGGGGTGCCACTGAAGAATGATAAAGTAGTCGCAAAAGACAGGTCAGTACATTCATTAACACCATAGCAATATTTGTTAGTAAATACTGCTTAATTTGGCAAGGACATGGCAAAGTAGAGTCTCATGCACATCTGCATAGATGTTGTTCAGAGGCCATCCTCTTAAAAGTAAAAAAAAAAGAAAGAAACTTGTGCAAAACCATTTTAAAATTAAACCAGCACAGTTAAAATTAAGCAGAGCTCTGTTGCACAACTAAAAACGAATCCCTCTTCAATAAATCCAAGTTTATTTATGTAAACTGACATGAAGCTTAATCAGAATTGAGATGTTTGCTTATCCAAATTAAAATAAATACATACATAAAAATAAATTTTAATGCCGTTGGGACCTGGAAAGTATAAAGGAAGGTGGGAAACACATTTTGGCAAAATAGCTAACAGTTAAAAAGTTAACATAAAGTTACATTGTTTGCTAGCTCACTAAAAGTTAACAAAACGTTTCATTGTTCGGTAGTTGGCAAAAAGTTAAAACCTCACATTGTTTGCTAATTAGCTAAAAACTCTACAAAATCTTACATTGTTTTTCAAAAAAGTTAACTAAACTTTACATTGTTTTACTTTTTTAATGTTACATTGTATGCAAGCTAGCTAAAAAGTTAACCAAATGATACACTGGCTGCTAGTTGGCTTAAAACTAAACAGAGAGTTAGATTGTTTGCAAGCTCACCTAAAAGTTTACAAAACGTTACAGTGTTAACAAAATCTTGCATTGTTTGCAGCGGGCAAAAAAGTTAACAAAGTATTACATTGTCTCTAGAAAGCTAAAAAGTTAACAAAATCTTACATTGTCTGCTAGTTAAAAAGTTAGCTGTGTTAGCCTATGCATGATGGCTCAGCAGAAAAGCTCTTGCTTCTCTTCTGAGAAAGACTTGTTGGCTGAATTAATGGAGCAAAATGGTTGAATAATAGTAGATTTAAAATGGACAACAGCGTAGAAATGAAAAAAGAGACAGCAATAGGAGCGAAAGAAAGACGCATCAAAAAACTAATTTCTGCTGAGTCTGTTCTTCAAGGAACTTGATTGTTTTGCTCAATCAATCACAAAAAGGCAGCCATTAAAGTTTTGGTGCAACAGAATTAAATTTAATATAGGTTCAAAGAGATATTTAAATATTAGCTTTCTTAAACTAGTTTTTAAGAGTTTGTTGCAACATTAGCCTAATTTAAAGTTAAACAACGATTTAATCAGGTTTAAAAATTAATCCTTTTTGGTTCTAGCCAGCCTAAGGGTGAGGAATGGAGAAGGTACAGTTTACGGGCTTTCTAAAGGAGGCGTCCAAGAGCTTCTCACAATCACCAAGACAGCTCAGAGAGACAGAAGTGAGGAGAGGAAGAGAGGGAGTGAAGGAGGAAGATAGAAAGAGTCAGGCCCTCGGACAGCAGGTGAGTGTGTGAAGGCAGGGGATGACAGATGCTTCTGTCAGCGTTCCAACAGTCGCCGCTTTGTGGGAGCAGCGCAGATGCCTCCTCCCCCTCTCCCTCCATGCCATTCCTCTCATCCCTCCATCCCTCCCTCCCTCCCTTCCTCTCGACAGGCTGTGATGTGGGGATAACAAGACAGGAGCAGTCCTCTCAGCAGTAAAGTGACCACACTGGCACAGTACTACATGTGGACGGGGGAGCGGGTGAGGTGATGGAGAGGTCCAGGCCTGGGCCCAAGGCTTGAGGAGGTCTCAGCGGCGGTGGGGGTGGGAGTTATAAATGTGGGGGTCAGTGCGTGAGGACAGGAGAAGGGCTCTCTCTCTGAGCTGTGGGAACCAGCTGAGACATGGGGTCCGTGGCGGTCCTGCCTGTGAGGAAAGCAGATGTTTTCACTCGGGGGTGTGCCAAGTTTGCAGAGCAACCTTCAGCTGCTTGGAGGTCAGGTCTTTAATAAGGGGGCTGGGCACGGGACATTTTGGAGGCAAATGCTTCAACTTTGATACAACAACATATTAATTATGACGGTAGACCATAGGGCAGAGGGTTGTAGCGGAACATCCCACCCCACTGGTTTGGAGCCTCCATCAGGCTGACATTAGCCAAGGCTGGCTGGCAGATTTACTGCTGTCCCAGCACTAGCCCTCTTTTTCAACCAGACCTCACGGATGTAGAGGCAGCAGTTTGGATTGGTTTAAGCACAGCTAGCTAACTGATATAGAAAGAAAATAGTTCCAACATGAAACTGCTCACAACAAGGGTCATGATTCCTGAAATGAGACTTTGTTCTTGAGTTTTCTAAATGTCTTTTGCTCCCTGTTAGCATTCCCCACTCGTCACATGCAGCCCATGTGCTTTTTCGTATAAAGAGGGAGAACGTCCGCATGTGGAGGAGGTGAGGTGGATGGATGACTCAAACAACTGACTTTCACTCAGAGGGCTGTACTACAAAAGAAGCTCAACTCAGCCAGGGTTTCTTTGCATGAGTGGGCTCAACAAAACTTAAAACCCCCACCAGAGATAATGGCCATCAAAACGGTGATTATCAGCTTTCTTGATTAACTTAGGCTTTTTCTTCAGGCCCTGTGCACGGTCACATAAAAAGAGGCGTTCGGTGCGTCATTTAACTCTTCTTCCACAAATGAGCTGCCCACTTCAGTCAAGATGAACAGGTTGTATACATATACATTAAATAATAAAAGTATACATTTCAATAAAAAGCAACACTGTTGTTGTAAATAAGATGAGAGGAATGAGTTCTTCATGCTGCAGTTTATTTCTAACATGACAACTGCACGTTATGGAATCAAACTTAATAGATTTAAACATGATTCTGTCTGCCTCACACTGTCCCATTACCTAAGTTACTGATAATAAGATTCATTAATCAATTTTGGAATCTGTTCTGAGCTACAGTATCAGCAGTGCAAAACAGACTTTGCAGAAAATCAGGATCCATCATAAAAACAAAGTCGCTTCATTATAGTGTGTGAATGATC
>JAJHUR010115547.1:0-25176 GCA_027495735.1 Lutjanus campechanus | reverse complement strand
CTGAAATGTTGTACTCTAAATTCCCTCTCTGTGTGTATTTGTAGTGCAGCTCTTCACCAGATTAAGTTTAATTCCAAAATGAGATATCCACCATTTTAAAAATGCTGCACCCCACCATTGCAAAACGATTTCTTGCCTGGGAGGAAAACTCGCTATGGATTATCACTGAATGCATGAGCAAAGTCAAGACCTTTGCTGATGAAAAGAGTGTGTGTTGCATATAATCACTGCCTGTTAACATTTCTTTTACCTAATGAACATGATAGGAATGAAGACTTTGCATTTTTCTGATAACTTTTCCCCCTGAAGGGAATTTTTCTGTTTGCCCTCTGGTTGAACCTCAGGGTTGCCCAGTTTGTGCTCACTCTTACTCAGAGTGTCTTTGACAGCTATGGCTCCATTAAGGAGGAAATGTTTTACTTACTAAACTTGTATTACACAGTCTAAACAGTCTATTCACTGTTTACCAGCTCTTTTTTTATCTCTGTAGGCAAATCTTCACCAATCCCTGTCGAGACTGAGAAAAGTCAGGCAGCTCTTCCATTAAGGTTGTTTGCACTTGAGGGTGTTGCTGCTTTGCATTATTTAAATGTTCAAATCAATCGGAGCAACAGGTTGAACAATGTACTCACAGTGTCTCATCAGTTACAATTTTGTTAGTCGATTAATTATTTAAGTCATTTTTGGTTTGTCTCTTATTCAGAGGGCAAGAAATGCAGGTCTTTTTTTTTCGCATTTTCATTTTTATTTAAACAATTCTAGCAGCTCATTATGTGAAACATTCATTTATTTAATTCATTTATTTTATGTAACAGTAACAGTCTCTCCAGGATTTTGCAGGCCTTTTTTGGGATTGTTGCAGCCTAAAATGCCTGATTTCACAGCTGCTTTTCTAAGAATTTCAATGCATGTTGCAGTGCTTCCAGGCGTTTTTTGCAATCAAATTGTGGGACCAAGTGAAAATTGCAAAAGAAAGTGGTGATTTTTTTTCATTCATTAAAAGACGAAAGTGAAGCTTGTTCCAGGGAGAATAAACCCCCGCTCTGTTCCGAGTGTTTTAACTAACCTTACCAAGAAGGCTCAGAATCACAAAAAATATACAAATCTGCACAAGATTATAAAATAAAAGTGGACAGACCATTGACAAATGTCAATAACAATGACATATGTTGTGTTCTTTTCAGTACCTCTGTCAAAATGTTAAAAAATGTGTATGGGGGACTGCTGTGATTGGTAGAATAGAACAAACTTAACAAGTTTCCAGTAAATATATTACAGATTTCTTCTTTAATAATCAATTAATCATTAGTAATTGATGAGATATTAAATGCATGTTTTTTTTTCCTCATTTAAGTTTTATTTTCACAATTCTGGCTGCACATTAGCTATGTGAAACATTAATTTATGAAGCAGAAACAGTTTAAATGAACTGAATAATAAAACAGTAAGGTTCTCGCTCCAAACGACTGCTCTTGTCTGCCTGTCCTTCTACAATAAATTGCTCTGCCAAACAAAACAATGTCAAATGAGGTGCAATTACTGCCATTTCTGGACTAACAAGGCAGACCAAACCAAACCCTGAGAAAACCTGTGAGCTCGGCAGAAATGGTAAGCTGAAACAATATCAGTTAACACATTTTCTATCAGTTTAAAACCGATTAATGATAAATCATTAACATCCCTAACTTCAGCGTTGTCATTACATGAAAGTGATGACAACAGGTGTCAGGGTGAAAAGTGGGCTACAGCACAGGAGATATTTCCAAGGCATGTGTGGAATTTAATGAGGAATATCTCCACCGTGTCTGCTACTGTAACCCCAGACCCAGAACAACATGGTCTGAGAAATAACAGCATCAGTTGTTTCAGCAAATGCCCGAGGACAACAGATGTTTACGTTCAAGTGACAAAGCCCTCTGGCCATAGAAATTATTAGCTGTTGGGAACAAGGGAGGAGATACTGTGGAGTTATAAATCCAAAAAGTCTGCAGCGGGAGGAGGTCAGGGTGGATGGAAGGGGAAACAAAGTGGCAACAAACTTAAACTCAAAAGATCACCCACTTAACCTTAGGTCATTTTAATCATGACCATGGTCTGTCCCGATCTTAAATAAGTCTATATATAAATAAATCTAACAAATCTTCACCATAGAAACTGCTTTGTAATGATTTTGGAAGCCAATGACAACTGATGATGTGTTGCTGATGGGAGAGTCAGAACAAAAAGCAGATTATATGTAACAAAGGATTCTCAAATTATACGTTTTGTCTAGGGATGAGAATTGATCAAATTTTATCCATACAGATGCCCTCATCAGTTCTGCTTATGGTCCGATTCTTTATCAATTCCCTTATTAATTCCTGATCAATTTTAGTTGAGCTGGCTGTAGCTTGAGAGCTAGCTGTAGCAACAGTTCAACATCATCTAAAATGGATGAAATGAAGGTGTAACCATTTGTTTTCATTGAGGTTTTCTTGGTCAAAGAAAAAAAATCTTCTAAAATCTTCTCTGCCTGAGTGGCACTAATGTTGTTATAACATAGGACAGAGCTTCTCAATCTTTTGTAACTTGAGGCTCACTTTCTGATTGTTAAGAACATTTTGAGGACCGGACCACCTTCCCAAATGAGTAAGAAAAAAAAGCACAAATATACTGGGCTGTGACAGGCTTGACACATTTTTTTTTTTTAAATTATGAATCCAAATTTATGTGTTGGGTCATGAAGCTTTTGAGTGCAGGGTTGTGTCCCACATCACTCTCTACCTGATGATTTACATGATTGCTGTGGTGATATTCAAAGTAAATGGTCTTTTTTATTAAGCACATTTCTTGAGCACATTTATATATAAATTTTAAACTAACCATTTGGCAGTACCACTGCTTCTGTAGCCCTCTAGATGGCGGACTGATACCTTAACAGTCGTGTTGCTCAGTTGGAAAGCAGTGGCTCTCGTGGCATTCGTAAATTTGGACGAATTGTTACCATACAACTTTTGCAAAAGATGAATTCATTGCTTAAGCAAAAACTCTAGTATCTACTAATGGCCATTAGGAGGCAGATACTTTAAACGTGAGTTAATGAATGAATGAATGAATGAATGCATAATATTTTCTTTTCTTTCCTGGATCTATGAGATTCTCTGCATTTAAATTCATTTGTCTCTCCTGTTGTGCTCTGCTCTTTGTATCGCGGTCCCGCCCATATACCCAGTCAATTCCATCTCGATCATCTCGAGTTCAGCTGTCAATCATAATGCACCCCCTTTTTATAGCATCAAACAACTAATTAAAACCAAACTTATCAGAGGAATAAACACTTGAACACACTTCAGCGTGATAAGAAACATTTTTATTTGATGTGTGCTTTGATTTTTTAGCTTGGCACATGTCCTAGTGGGTGGTGTTAATGACCTATACTGCAGCCAGCCACCAGGGAGCAATCAAGATTTGTACAGTTAATGGCCTTTCCCTCTTGAACATCAGCGCTAAATGACTAATAAAGGTCTGATTATTTATATTTTTAATAATCTCCCATTCCAACAGTTACCGTGTAAAAATAATAACAAATAATCTGATTCCAAAATGAAAATTGCTTCCTACAGGGTCTGTTACTGTTGCCCAGTTTCACCTCAGTGATCACTGTTTTTCTCTGTTTTGTTCTCTCCTGCAGAGGCGCCTCCCTCTGGGATGTCCAAGAATGGATACTTCTTTCAAGAAATGGGTGAGTCTGAGCCACCACCAGGACACACACACACACACACACACACACACACAAAAAGCTTTATACATTTTCGATATTACTCAGTTCTCCAAGATAGAAAACAGAGCAACCAATTATAAGAGATCCATGAGCGTGATCCTCTCATCATGCTGGGAGAGGAGGTAGTTTTTTTTCTTTTTCTTAATGCTACCAATACGTTGTACAGTATAAAAGATGAGATTGGAGCTGCAGGACAGACACAGAAAACTCTCCCAGCTCTCACACTCCACTGCATTTGGATATAAATAATGAACTTTGCTCCGGCTGTTATGATAACGGCAGTTTCATTACCTTCAAGCCAAGGAGAGGCACCCAATTAGTATGTGCAGCACAAGCAGTCGGGACAGAATATGCTTGCATTGGATCTCCCTGTCTCCCCCAGCCAATTATTCCCCTCCTGCAACACACCGATTCACTCAGCAGATTCACAGGAGGCCCCCTGCTGCAGACGAACATAACCGTCTTTATTAAGCAACCTTTTATCAGGATATAAATGCAATTACATTATTGTTGGCAAGTAAGCATTATCCACCATTGTTTTCTCAGAGGTTCATTAGTGAAGGTTGGTCTGGAGGTCGAATGCTCTTCAAATGCACTTGGCGACCAAAAGCTGTGACCAGGATGACATGAAAAATAATATTTATCGTATGTCTTGTATTGTAGATGTGATCCTGTTGCACTAGTTCTGTCCTATCAGTCTGTTAATAGCTGATATGTCAGCAAGATATATCAGCTATTAATGTGCTCACTTAGCGTGCTTGTAACTGACTGAATCTGATTACGGCTGCACGTTTTTGGATTAAATCGCACAAAACACTCAAAAAGCAACAACAAAAAACATGCAGTGTGTTCAGAATGGGGGAAAAATATAAAATTGCTGTGGAAATGGTTTTGTTAAATGCATTTGTACAGAGATGTGCTGAACAAGAATTTCAGGATTGTGAGTTCTGAAGTGATGCGTCGAGGCGATCGTGCTACAGGTTGTTTTTGTAGGTGAATTTGTGGACTTTAGGACTTAATTCAGGGATTCCCTGAGGAAATTGTTTAGCAGACGTGGTAATCCACACAGATCCTGACACGTCTTATCTTGAAATCTTTTCAGTCAGTAAAAAACGTCCTCAACAACAGCCACACTCGACACAATATATGGAATTTTCCTTGTGAAATAGTACCTCAGCTCTTTCCCCTGAAGCTTGATGTCTTAGTTTATGTATGTGTATTAATTTTTTATCAGTGGAGGTGATCTTTAGGCCTGGCGAGGTTGCCTGTCTAGCTTTAAAACACTGTGGGAAACCCTGTAAATCAGCTGTCATCATTGTTCAGCACATTAAAAGATGACCCATTTTTGGTACCAACATAACCTTCATCTTAATGACTCGAGAGGATTTGATTACTAGTCAGGTCAAGTCAAATCAAATTTTATTTACATAGCCTGGTATCACAAATCACAACTTGGCTGAGGGGAGGCACTCTCTGTTCTGTAAACCCCCAAACAAGTAAAGAAAAACTCCCCCAAAAACCTTTTTAAGAGGGGAAAATGGAAGAAACCTCAAGGAGAGGCACAGAGGAAGGATGGAAAAACATGCAATTGATGTTTCATGTACAGAACAGATCAACAAAATGATATTTAATAGATGCGGATGAGACAAATTTCTGATGCATTCAGATTATAACATACTATATGAAAAGAAAATACAAAAAATACACCAATGTTTGTGTCACTGATATAAAGTTTTTCAACGAATGCTCACACCAGTTTGTTTATGTGGTTCTTTTTTGTTCACTTGCCTCATTGATCAGATAAGGATGTGGTGCATTAAACATCCTGTTTGATTCTTTGAAACTAGTTGACTTGTTGAGAGGTGTGTTTAAACAATTAGTCGTTTAATGAAACAGAAAACTAAGCGTCTCAGATTTGAAGATTTGCTGCCTTTTGGGTATCTAAAATGTTTTTAACTTGGACTATAACTAAATATTATTTCTGCAGAATATTTTCTCGCCAGTAATCCAGTAATGGTTTCCCAAAATTCCCATCATAATTTCTTTAAATTGTTTTGTCTATCCCAAACCCAAAAGCTGAAAAATACGCTTGTAATTGTGGCTAAAAAATTACTAACAGGGTTCATACATTGTCTTGAATGCTTGATTTTGAATATACTCCTTGAAAAATGCTTGATTTTCAACGTAATCTGGTGTTTGATCTACACAATGATGTAAATGAAACAATCCCATCATCAATTTGTCTGTTCTCTGTCGATCCTTTACTCTTGAAATTAGCAAGCATTAAACAACAACAAACAACAACAAAAAACACATACTAAAGGTTAATATGAGCAGTTGGTAAAATATGCAAAGTGACAGTATCCATTGATTGTTGTGGGTACAGAGCAATTTGCAATTGCATTTGCAGTAACAATTTAGATATGATGATAAAGGCTTTGAGAGTCTGGAAATGTTTAGTTCAGGCACCTTGAAAAGTGCTTGAATTTTACCCTTAAAAAGCTGTAAAATCACTATGCTTTTGGCGTTTTATAGATAAATTCACAGAACAATAACGGACAGATTAATCTGTCTATGAAAACTGTGGCTTGCTGCAGCCCTATTCAACATTACAATGACAGCAGTTGTTTATCTTCTTCGAGTAATTCTCAGGACACAAAGCATAAAAGTTTAAAACATCCTGAATGATGCAAACATGCTCTAGCGTGGCTGTTTGTAACACGGTGGTGTTTTTGTATGTCACAGCTCCAAACACATCTCAAAGGCTGCTGCAGAACACTGCACACCGTTTGAAGGAAACACATCAATCATTCAGGGTTTTCATATCAAACATCCCTCATTCCTTCAACATGTTGCATGTTTGTATTGACTGGTCACAGTTGCTGAGCTTGGCTTCATGCGCAGCTCGTCTGAATTCAAATGCTGCAGAATTGATTCAATTTATTATTGGAATGACATTGCGAAAGGATTCCAGATTGTGATTTTTAACACAATCAGCCCTAATTCTGACTGGTGAATTGCATATTTGGAGAAAATAAATAAATAAATGAAGATAAGTAAAAACTTTTCTTAAAATTGATACCATTGCTAAAGCCGTCGATTTGTTCCTCCCGCTCTGCAGCCGCTGCTCTCTCCCAAGGTGATTTGAAAGTCAGAGCCCAGCCGGTGAGTCTGAGGCACAGAGGGATGCAGGCAAGGCGACGACACAGCGAGGTTCAAATAATGTCAAGTGCTGAGGGATGATCCTGATGCAAGACAAACTGAATGAACTGAAATTGGGGCCCCCTCACAGATAAGGTCAGCAGATAAAGAGCACGAGTATGAGATATTGTTCTCGTCGCATCAAGCCGATCGCTGGATGATATTTGGGAGCCCACTAGTTACTGTAGGATTGGATTTAAGGGGCTGCTGTGTCAGTGAAGAGAGAATGGGATGAGTCATACAAACAGGCTCCAGGCTGGGTCCTGTGATGCTCTCTACCATACAAAATCCTGCCCATTACACCGCAAAAAAACCTGCTAAAAACCTGTCTACCTGCTGATTCATGAAATACATGTTGTTTTCATATCAAAACAACTGACGTCATTCCTGCCATTTTCTTTTTGCCATTTCATATGTCTGCCAGGTAAATCACTGAGAATAGGTATGGCAGAAGATATCTATTTGTGGTACCACAGTATACCACACACAGTAGCTACATTTAGTAAACATTTTGTTTTCTGTCACCCTCAAGACAGCGAGCTACATCTTTGGTTACTGTTTGATTAAATCTTTTAGACATTGTCCACCCTGAAAATGATAGAACGCAGCTCTTTTACCAACACATTTAATCACATTTACTCCCTCAAAACCTGCTTTAATTGCTGGTTACTGATTCAAGATCTAAATTTGACCCATCGAATCAAATCAAATATATATCAAATATATATATATATATATATATATATATATGTATATATATATATATATAGCTGACCCTGCACAGGTGAATATTTTTAAAAGGAATCTTAAAACATACCTTTTTAGCCTGGCTTTTATCTTGTGTGGTCGATTTTTACTCGCACCTAACGATCAAACTGCTTCAATAACATCTAGTATCAAAAAATGCCTCCTCATTCAATATCAAATTTGAATACCTAAGGAGTTTTGACAATTATTTATACTGAGTAAAATCAGTTTCTCCAGCTGCTCCCTGGTCTTTGAACAGCTTCTTCCTTTAAAGTGTTTGATTGTACCATAATGTTTTATGTAACTTTCTTGTTAAAAAGTATCGCTCGGGAACTGGCATCAGAGCCAAGGCATTCGATACAATATTCAGCCCTGCATTTTCATGCATTATTTTTCCAGCAGAAAACATATTTTTGTTCTCACCAGCTTCCCACTTGGATTAAGTTCATTTTTCCCTGTGCCCATACCCATGAATTTCTATTAATATACTGTATTTTCTACCCGTTACACAACTTACCCTCAGGTACCCGACCCCGTGCAGGACTCTGAAGGTCACCATATGCTCTGGTAACATGTGATCGGCTATTTGCTCACATTTAATTGACCAGATAATGAATTAATTAATTAACTGAGAAAATAATAATAAGATCAACAAACCTTTAATTAACTAGAATCTTTTATTTAACTTACAACCTCAACAGACTGCAGGTATCACACTGAATCCAAACTGTATTTTTTGAAGTGTAGTGAAAAGGAAAGCTGTGAGTGCGTATTTGACAAGTTAACCTCCTCGTGACATCCTTCAGGTGACACTAAAACAACATTTGCATATAATTCTGAGGTTTTTATTTTTTATGTTTTAAGCACCAGATGTTTATAACAGTGTCAGGATGGTTCACTGACTGTCAGATAAGCTGTCGCAGAAAAGCATAATTTCTGGTAATAATATCTTGTTGCTGTCTAAACTTTTTGGTAAGTACTGACAGGATTTACCTTAGGGGAACCTGGAATGGGAGTTTTTTTTTTTACCTCTCATGTGTTTATTTAAGAATGCAATTAAAATACAATAAAAATAGAATTCATAGGATCTCCTCTAGTGAAATTACTCCCAGAGTAAGAATTTACAACCACAAAACACAGGAAAATATGCATTCTTGTCTTATTTTATCATCTTTTATCATGGTAAAATAATGTACAGTTAGTACCTGTTGAATTCCTGGACTTGCAAGCTACTTTGGCCGAAGATGACAATAATAAAAGCGAGTTTGCTGCCCTGCCTGGTAGCCACTGAGGTCCAGGAGGTGACCCTGTGCTGTTGTGTCCCCAGAGCAGCGGGAGGTGGAGCAGGAGGAGGGCAGCGAGGGCCGAGAGGAGGGACAGGACTCGCCGATCGCCTGCGGAGATGACATCCACCTCTATGACAACCAGATCAGCCCTGGGCCAGGTCAGTACACGGAGAGAGGGAGATTTAAGAGTGAGACGGAGACAGATAGAGAGTGAGAGGGCAACGCGGGTTAGAGTGTGCGGGGGGATAAAGAGGAAAGAGAGGAGCTGGATAAAGACACAGAGGGAGAAGGGGAGTTAGGGAGACAGAGATAGGAAGGAGAAACAATGCTAGAGAAGTGATAAAATAAGGGAAGAGACATGGGAAATGATGGAGAGTGGCTAAGGAAAGAGGAGAGGCAAGGATTTGTGTGTGAAAAAAATTAGTCGTTTGGCTTAAAAATGAGTCGTTCAAATTTAAAGCACCTGAAAACATGGTTTCAAATCTTAATTTGTTCTCTGTGATATTAATTAGTGACTCAAAGCATCAATCAAAGTTACCACTAAGTGATGTATTCAAGCTAAAATGCAGCAAAAAGTTGCTGTTTAAAGTGGCTATAATCAATATTTGGTAACATTTTATATTAAGGTACCTGTAATATGTTTAAGTAAATAGGTAAGAAGGCCTGTGTAAGATGCTTTTTAACATTAATATGATGTTAATAAGGCTTAACATGTGTTAGTAATAGAATAATAAACAGTTATTATTAGTTTATAAGACATTTACAAGCAGAAATGTTACTAGTTTATAGACTGCTCAAGAATGCACATATAGTATATATTATAGTAGCATTACAAACACATTTATTAAGTTAACTCACATGTTATTCATTGTTAAAACTTTTTGTCATAGCTTTTTTAACATTTCTACATATTTTATCATGGATTTATTGGCAGTTAACTACACTTTTTGTGGCTACCAGATCTAACGTGTGAACAATGCTTATTAAGTTTGATAAATCCTTTATTATACGCTTATTAAGCATGCATTTTTGGCTATTGGATCTAAAGTGTGATCAATGTTTATTAAGGTTAATAGATGCTTTATATATCCACAAGACACAGTTAACTGTTTATAAGTGCATAATAAATAATTTATTGACCTCGTCAAGCATCACTCACACTTAAGATCTAATAGCCACAAAATTCATAGTTAACTGTTAATAAATGTATGTAGAAATCTTAATAGCACAAGAGCAAAAATCAAGTTACAGGGTTCTCTCTCAGGAGCAGTGGCATATGGTTCACTAAATTCAGTGGAAGTTACCTTATTCGGAGGGAATTCTGTTGGTGGAGTTTGGTTAGAATGTCTTTGAATCTAGAAATAAACATGCCTATTATGCTATTATTAACATGTATATTGTCTTATTAAGACATCTGAATGTTAATAAGCATCATGTAAGGGCCTTATTACCTATTAATTATATGGGCAACTTAATATAAAGTGTTATTACATATTTTTACATTCAATGACTACTCATATGTGAATAAGGTCACTCATACACCCCCTTTACATGTGGTATTAAAATTCGACCTGTATCCAGGTGAGTAACCCAAATAAGGGAAAACACATGTTAATACAAGGTATAAAGGCTTCGTCGCATGTGATCACATCTGCCTGACCACATCTGGAGGTAGTCTGGCTTGCATTGCGATTGGATTTTTGGTAGGTGTAAACACAGTCTGTACAACAATCAGAATAACCCATTCTGATAGAGATCCCATTTTAACACCTGGTGTAAATGGATTGATGGTAATAAATCCACTGAGAATCATCACCTGGCTCTGCAGTTCACCTGAGCTTTTCAGCATCTTTAATCTCATTGCTTTTGGTTTTGAGGCCCGTAACTTTTCTCCCGTGTCTGTTTCACTGCTCTCGTCAGTGTCATTTTCGGCTACAGCAGGCAGATGTTTTCAGGAAAAGCTCTGATGAACTCACCGTGTGCTGCCTATTTAGCACCAAACAGCAGACACAGTTAGCGACTGGCTTTTGGGAGACCAAAGACAGAGTTGAAGACTGAATTTTTGACTCAGATTCATCATTTGTTTCGTCATTTTTAATTTACATCCTGGCAACATTAGCAAACAGCCCAACAATTCATCAGACTCTGATTCTAAAACGAGGTGCATGAAAAAACTGTACGTGACATCAGCAGGTGAGTCAGTGAGTAGAGAATAGATGAAGAACAAACAGAGTCCTGATGTCATGTCCGTGATAGCCTCTGTTCCACTGGCTTTTGGTCACTTAATGCAATCTCTCAGTCAGTGTTTCTTTCATCTGTCTTTATTCATCTGTCTGTATTCCTGACATTTACTGTCCCAGTGATCACTTTGTGAGCACAGAATAAAGTACAGCTCCTAATACAACGTACAAGAACAACAGCGTCGGCTCTTACGTCATCGTCCAAATCATAAAATTCACAAAAGGTCTCCTTTAAAGTACTTTTTGAAAATCTTTTAGTTAGTCTCTGCTGTCTGAAAACCATTACAGCGTTCACTCCTCTCTGTCCTGAACAATCTCTTTGAACTTGCGTGGCCTCTCTATGTCCTGATAGACAATTTAATATATGATAATAACAATAATAATAATATTACAAAACTGAATAAATATCTTGCAATAAATAAATAAGTAAGCGCAGACATTAGCAATAATAATTTGATTTCAGGGGAACTACCGTCCTTATCTAAAAATATAAAGTGAGCCACATGACATACTGTTGACCAGGGTTGGGTAGTAAGGGATTACATGTAATCAGATTACAAAAGAGTAACTATTGTCAGCCTAGATTACATTTGAAAAATGTGCAATTAGATTATAGTTACTATGTCAAAGAGTTCTTAACAATATTTTTGATTACATCCTTGAAATATGGCACATTTAAAATTGTTTTGTTTGTGATATGTGTGGTTTCTTAGACAAATACTGCTCAAAAAAAGAACCTTTGCAAAAAATACATTTTATATGTTTGATTTTGAAGTTATTCAAAAGTATTCAATTTATTTATTTGTAATCAAAAGGATTACATTACTAATTACAAATATTACCATGTAGTTTGTTTTCAGTGACTGAACAGGATGTTCCAGCTCTCCTTCTGCTCTCTATACAGAAATCCCTCATGTTACATAGTAAAATGCTGTATAGACGTCGCACTGCAGTCAGTCTCATTTTGAGTGGAAACTTGCAATCAGTTTCCCAGATATAAAAGTTGACTGGCTGCCTCTTTGAATATACCTCTTCCAGTCAATAATCTCCTCTGCTGTTCAACTGTGTGATCAATATCACATGTTTTTTTATGCTTTGCTACCTGCCTTTTTGGAGATGTTTTATATCATAACACAAGGCACATTCTTCAAAGGCAGTGCATGTAATATCTCCAAGGAATCATTCAAGAAGAAAGAGAAAGAAAAAATGCCCAGAAAAATCCTCAAACAACTTAAAACTAATTTCTGAGGAGGTCTGGTGGAGTCCATCCGGAGCCTGATGGCAGGTGTTAACTTGACAGACAGCTCCTCAGCTGCAGGTGCAGATGATTTTGACCCCATCACCAGAAACCCCACAAGTCAACAGGTTACCGTTGCCACGGTAACAGTCACAGGTGCACCATGGGGAGAGGAGGAAAGGGAGAGAGATGTGACAGGTGACCATGTCACTTGGGCTGATTCTCCATACATAGTAACACTTAAGGCATCTGACAAGAGAGCTGGAGTGGTGCAAGCTGGGAACAAGTTAGAGGAAGAAAACAATGGCGGAAAACTCACTGTCTCAAGTTGGACAGGTGAATGTCAGGTCTAAAATAAGAGCGTAAAATACTACAGTGGCACAGTGTTAACTGTAACAGCAGAGCAGATTGTGCAGTCAATGGCCATTACCATAAACGTTGAGCTGTGTGAATCTTCAAGTGTAAGAGACGTGTGGTGTGTGGACCTTTGGGCGAGGATGTATAACTGTATTACAAGACCAAAATACAAGAAACTTACAACTTAAATTAAGTTGGTGGTCACAGCAGCGTCTTTACTTATACATATATGTTTGTCCAGTGAGGGTCTTCAGACCTTCCAGAGTCCATGAATTCTTTTAGTTATAGTTGAGTTCAGGATTTTTCCTCTCAATTGTTTTACTGCAGCAGCAGCGCACAGGCGCAGATTTTTGGAAAATATAATAACATGAAAGTATCAGAGGACTTTTATTTTGGAGAAATGCAGAACTGTCACCTGCTATCTGATTTGTGTGTTTTACTTTACGTGAATAAAGACAATCTCACTCATTCTCACAATAAATTGATGCAGAAAAGGCACAAACTGGTGCATAAAAAATCAGCAGAATGCCCAAAATTTCCTGGGGAAAGACCCCCATGGAATATGTGCTCCTGCCCCGACCATGTCGAAATGAAACCTACCTGCATCACTGCATCAATACTGTAGTGCTGTACATTCATTATACACCTATTCACTTTAATATACTTTGCTAGATCACAAACAGGAGAAGAACTGAACTTTTCTCCAACTTGCTTCATTTGATCTCCACTATCAAACAAAATATGTGCTGCAGAGGAAAACAGAAGCAGCCTCAAACTGACCAGTCACAGTTTTTGTTAGCAGAGGTGTGTGATGTAATCAGCAACACACTGATTGTAAATTATGTACATATAGTGTATAGGTGTGCTGAAAGAGAGCAAAACAATCAAATCAAATTGGTGCTATGACTACAACTATAGTATGACAACTCTAATCATTGCTGTTTATGAGAGAGACGTGTTTATGACAACATTAGACAGCACAATGCACTTGTTTATTTTATTTAGATATTTTTTAGTACAGATAGAATCACTCTGTTGAAACCATTGTTGAGTGTAACTTTTTAAGGAAAATAGTTTTGAGTCTTAAAGCATTTGGTATCATATAAAAATATATGTAGTGAAATAAATTAATGCGTTTTTGTTATTTTAGAATAATTTGTCAGACATAATTCTGCAGTCAGTTTTTCACCTTGAGAAGCCAAAAGAATGAAGGGAGTTTCACAATGACACATATTTATTTTAATGAATATACATGCGTTAACACATTCAAGAGGAAGAAAATACTGACGCTGACACTGATGCAAAAAAAACAAAAAAAACAAAAAAAAAACACCCAGAAATATTGCGGAGGTATTAGACAGTGTATTATTAGTATCATTTCATTATCTTCACTGTTTTAACTTGCTATCAGACACCCTTTTCCAATGGGAAACCACTATTATATAAGCCAAATATTGCTCCCTCTAGAGCCACCAGACTCCTTTGCCAAAAACTGTAATTTTACCTTGCAGAACACGGGAGGTGCTGATCTACTGCTGCCTTGATTGATTAGTTTGTTTGTGTTTTGGAGTCACCAAAGTCACACAATAAAGCAAACAAACTAGCAGATCAAGGCAGCGGCAGACCAGCAACTCCTGTATTCTGCAAGGTAAAGTTGGTGTTTCGAAATACATTCGAAATATACAGTAGACCTAAACTGATATGGATTTTTTTAGGGTAAAATACTTTTTGCTGTTGATCCTATCCACAGCAGTACGTTGCTTAGCTTCCTGCACCGGTACTCCTGCTGCTTCTCCAAACTCAGTGCGTGCCGACCTCAAGCTGCTACTGTAGGTAATACACTGACCAAATGAGTACCTCATGCAACCCCCGCTTCAAATAATCTGAGCTATCCCTTTAACGGTATTGCAGAAATCTCTGATCTCTGATGAATTATGTAACCTCATGCTATATAATCGCCATATCACTCACCTCTAATCACAAGCCATTGATTCACACCCCTGGCTTGAGTTTGAGCTGAATCCCTAAAACTGGCAGTGTTTTACTGCGCTCCTCTCCCTCTGTACAGCTGTAATATGTTGAATTCTCGCTGCTGTCATCAGGCAAAATTCTCACCCGCAGGTGCAGAACGTTTGTCATGCCCAGCAGTGTCTGTTCCCAGATTTTCGGTGCATTATTCATTGACAGTGCAGCTGAATGTTGATTAGTGTGTTTTGTTTTGATTCCTGTCCCCCCTCCTCTCCGCCTCCCTCCCGTCCCCTAAGTCGAGTTGTCACATACATTTGATCCCAGTGTCATTGGCTGCTTGCGTGCCTGTTTCTGCTTTTAATTTACGTCACTAATTGTTAGGTTATTTTATTATTCCACATCAGCAGGCCACTGTGGGATATGTCCCCCTTATCAAATCAATGGTAGACTCTGAACAGGACTTTTAATCACATCCTGTCTGGCTACATAAGCAGTGGTTTGGAAAAGCAGATAGCATCGTGATTACATCAGACCCAGAGACAGCAGCTCCTACCTAAATCTAATTTCAAAAACATCTGTCTGTTATTATCAATTAATTTCTCTCCCTATATTCAACACTGGCTTCTTTCATGAGAAAATGTCGCTTTTTTATGGATGCTTTTATAATTCTGGTCTATAATACTGTCTCTGGTTTCTGGGACAGTTTTCAATCTTGACCTTTATGATATTGTGCCTGTTGGATATTTGCACCACACTAAAGATATGTTTTATAATGGCGTCCAACATTTGAGTTATTTAAAGAGCATTTTTTATCTAATGTCCCAAATACAAGCTGAGCCTCCTAAGTGCTGCAGTAGTTGTCTTTTTACCACAGTGCCATCATCACCCAGAGGAAAAACACGATTCATCTGTTCTTGTGTGTCTCAGTTCATACTGATAACAAATAATACTTATCGTTCTATGTAGTTCATGTTAAAAATAATATTTTCATTTTCATGAATCATCAAACCTCGTAATGATAAAGTGGATTACAGCGGCGAAGAATTTGTCTCATAAACAGCGGCAACACAGAGAATATGAGGCGTTGTTTGTCATCACTGTCAGAATAGAGGAAAAATGGTGACAGCTTCAAGAAGACGAGACAGAAAACATGAATTGTAACTTTAGAAATAAATTATCTATTCACGGTACAAGACTTCGAAACAACTATTGGCAGTATACTGTGCAATTCCAGGTTCATTTTGTTCAGTCTTTAATTTTTTTTAGTTCAGCAAGAATATTCATTTGTACAAAAAAAGCTGGCTAAAAGTGCTAAATGTCAGGTTTTGGTGGCAGAACCATTTAGAAAAAGATTGTCTCTAGACTAAAATGATTTTTTGTGTGATTCACTGAGTGTACAGAGCACCATGAGGTGTCATAGTGGATCAAAAATATTAACAGAAAGGAACTTTGTTCATGAAAATCCTGAATACCTCATCACTTACACGTGTGGAGGTGGCTTGTGTTTTTCTCTTCTCTATTATCTATTTCTGGTTATTGTCACAACCGACATAAAGTCGTACGTATTTAAAATGAATATCGCCATCCTAAAAGGTACCTTCACCAGTTTCTGAGGGCCACTGTTTAATGGACGGCATAGATTTAATGAAAAGGACGATATGAGAGCAAGCGTCTTCTGGTTGGTGCTCATAGTGGAAAAAATGTCAAACAAATAAATACAATAGATAATCCAAACCAGAGGGGCCATGCTAGATGGCGGTCCTAGGAATTTTCAAGGTACTGTTGTCATAGAAACATAACTCATGTGCAGGGCTTCATCCCAGCACCTTTGGGCCAGAAAAAAACACCACGTGGACACAAGGCCATAGAGAGAAGACAGAATCATGTTCACTGAAGAGGTAAATTGAAAACTATTAGTTTTAGTTATAATATAGTTTAGTTATAGTTTGAGTAGCGTTAGCCTATTGCTGCACACACAAGTAACTACTGTATAACAGGGGTTGGGATTGGGGGAGGAGAGGGGAGTAACATTAGAAGAAAACATTAGAAGAAAAAGTGTGAATTTGTTAATTAATTTAGTCTGTAATAGAGACATAATTTCCCCGGGAAAATGTCTGCCCGGTGGCAAACAGATAAAAGCGTGGGTTATTGTGAACCAGTCTAAACGCGGACGGTGTCATTATTCTGTCGCCATTACACTGTGCAATCAACACTAACTTCATAATGATAGTTAAAGCAAAAAAGTTGTCCATTTCCACTTTAAAGCACTTACTAAAAGTCCATGTACAGTAGATGAGGCGGATACATCTTTAGTGGTTTATTCAGCTAAATTTTGACTTCAGATGTCTCCGTCAAGTCTGTTGGGGGTGCAGTGTGTAGTGTGATCAAAGAAAAGGAGGCATGAGTGGCCAAGCCTTCAGTGTTCAATATTAGAGTAAAGAAGCCACCTCATGTAATATTACTATATTGGACCTTTGGGAGAATATCATTTTTTTTAGCCATGCCAGCAGCTTCGCTCTTTGATTATTCAGTCAGTCCGGCACTTTTGTACAGGCTGTGGTAACTGTTGGATGGATTGCCATGAAATTTGGTACAGACAATCATGGTCACCAGAGGGTGAATGCTACTGAGTCTAGTGATCCCCTGCCTTTTCTTTTAGCTCCACCATGAAGTTGCTAATTTTTTTTATTTGTCAAGTGAAATCTCTCAACAACTATTGGAGGGATTGCAGTGAAATTTGGTGCCGATATCCATGTTGCAGAGAATTCAGTGATCCCCAGTTTCTTTATCTCAGGTCAATGCTATGACTCATTCAGTTAAATTTTTCAGCATCTACCAGACAGATTGGCATAAAATCTCATCCAAATTATTTGATTTTATTTGAACATATATATGTGGAAAATGAGACATACAAAATTCGATATTGAGCAACATAAATTAACATTTCATGCCTGAAAAGGAGTAGGAAGTAGCAACATGCTTGCCTAGTCCTACCCCTACTCTATACTAATCCATCAATAATCAATCTATTACAATGCCCAGCATCCATCGCCACAATTACACCACTATGTCCATTTCTTTCATACCTAATCAACAATACTCTATAATCAGTATGTAAAAAGAAAAAACAACCAAACCAAAACAACAGTATCACCATTAATGTGCTTTGCATTCCCCTTCCTCTTTGTTTTACCTCGTAAAAAAAATATATTTTTTGCACATAATTTTAAACTCTCTGATATTTCTACTTCTATTTCATTTCTTTCCTCAGTGTATTCCAAAAAAGCACACCACAAATTGATATCGCCATACTTTTAAGATGGTGTGAGCAGAACATTCTTTCAAATTTAATTCCCCTCTTAAGATATAACCCCCCTCTCTGTAAAGTAATTTATTTCTTGCTTTGTTCATAATTTGTGCATTTTGAATTTACCAGATCCATGAATTTCAATGCAAATGCAAATTTCAGTATTCCTCTCATTTGGTCTCATTTTGGTTTTCCTGTAGCACCACCATGAGGTTTACATTTGTTGTTTTGAGTGAAATTTATGGACAAATATTGGATGGATTGCCATCAAAGTTGGTACAGATATTCGTTTTCCCCTCAGGATAAATTGTAATAACGTTGGTGAACTGTCATCAGGTCAAAACTTTAATCTTCCAAATTTTGGTTTATGATCAAAGCTGTATTTTGTGTAAAGTTAGCAAATGTAAACATGCCAAACTAAGATGATAAACACAGTGCATGCTAAATATTAGCAGGCTGACATGCTGTTATCAGCAGTAGTAATGCATTGTCTCATTTTTCTGTTATCTGTGTGGACTGTTATTGGTAATTGATAGATTAGACTCTTTCCAGACACACACAGGGATCTGCCAAAAACTCGCCATCCTCGTGTGAGAGCCAAAGACTCAGTAATACATTCTGCTCAGTATTGGTGTATAAGTGGCATCAGACAAAGATCAAACAAAGTGATTGATGGCAGTTATTCAATTGAGTGTTGAAGATTAGACATCGAAGAGCTCAGTGTAAACGTGTGCTGGTAATAGTTGTACAAGGAAGTTGTTTGTTTGCCGTCTCTGTGTGTTTTTTATCATTTTGACATGATCCTTTCCATTCTTCTCTCTTCAGAAAACTTTGTCATAAAGCTGTCAAATGCTCTCCATAAATAGAATTGATTTCATGATTATATTTCTGCCAGCGCTGGGCTCAGTTCCATTTCAGTTCAATCAATTTGGCTGAATATTGAAGTGGAAAAGTCACGAGGAAGGGCAGGCGCCTCTCACACTGAAAACTTCAGGATTTAGTCTTTGACCAAGGTCACTACTTGACCTTGATAACCATATGTGGGGTTTGTTTTATGAACAGACAGTATACTGAGTTAGTGAAGAAAAAATAAAGGCAAAAATTCCCCTTTTCTAAAAATTTTAGTTCATCATTTGCCCTTGAAAGATTTCATGTTTTAAAGTTAAGAAAATTTTTGTAAGGATACAGAGAACCCTCAGCATCTCCAGAGCCTTCAGCCTTGCATTGTCGGGCCATGTTGGCTGACACACCTCTTCAATGTTGCATGGAGGTCGTGGCCACTGCCTGTTGAATGGCAGTCCGGCGTGAAGGTTCCCATTTTCAAAAAGGGGGACTGGACGGTGTGCTCCAATTATCAGGGTATTACAGTGCTCATCCTTCCTGGGAAAGCTTTTGCAAGGAGGCTAGAAAGGAACCTCAGATCCAGGAGAAGCAATGCAGATTCAGTTTTGGTCCTGGAACAGTGGACCGGCTCTTTACCCTTGAAGTGTTATTGGGGCAGGGATCATGGGGGATTGCCCATCCAGTCATGTGTTTTGTAGCATCCAAATTAAATTATTTTGTGCAGGACAGTGTGGTGTTTAGTCATATGTGCAAGTATTCTGTCAGTTTTTGCAGAACTTTTTGCAGGTATTGAACAAAAGTTGTTTTTTTTTTAAATAAACATTAGTAAGAAGAGGGACAGACTGTTCAAAGTCTACTGTAAAATCTCTCAACACCTCACAGTTTGATTTGATTCTGATTCAAAGAGCTATGATGCAATTGAAAAAAAGATTATTGATGAAGTTTTCTCACTGTTTGACCACTCGTTACTTTTAAAACCTACCATATTTGTAATGATCCATAATTAGTTTATTTAGACACAACTGACATACAGTGTGTCCAGTTCCCTATTACCTTCAGCTTTAATGAGGCCAAAATGCTTCCATACCCTTGCTTCTAAATCAGGAGATGCCCGTTGAATTTTACGCATCTGCGGTTGTTCACTCTCAGCCATCCTGCACCAGAACTCAAGAAGTAATCCAGTTTAGAATGTAAATATGATGCACATGTTTACATCTGTTACATTTCACCATCCGGTTGGTTCAGCCATAAGGAACGTATACAGCTCAGTCTCACAAAATTGCTGCAGGCGATCGTAATGTAAAGAATTGGGTTTTAAATTTCCGATTACTGACTTTTCTGCATCAATTCATAATCTTTCAAGAGAGAATCGTGATGCATCTGAGGATGGATTCTGTCCCTCGCCCTCACTGTTTGGGTGTGATTTAACCTTGATGAGGCATGTTACAGAATGAACATTTATAGAATAATCCACTGGTTTGTATAGCTGCATAAATTTGATTTTGTTTCTTCTAATACTTGCTGCTACTGATTTTTAATCCAGTACTAGTGCTCTCTTTTTCTTAAAATTGAAACACTCAATGACTTAATGAATGTACAGTAACTGATAGCGGAAACATTTAATTATATAACAGTGACAAGGAACTGTAACTCTTAAATGACTCATGCATAAAAAAGTAACAATTTCCATCTATTTGCATAGATTCGTCTCCACTAGCATGAAATAAAATTAATTTTTAATCTATCTTCTCTTTTACTGGACAAGAGCAACATTTAAAACCCAAGAGAAATTAAATATTTTAAATATAAGATAAAAATTAAGTATTTTTTGATGTGGATTGGATTCAGCTCTGGATGATATGCTTAATAAGGTCAGATACTGATCAGATTGTTGCATCCCTCTCTATTTTACAGACTTTACCAAATAACTTGTGTATATCATACGTGAAAGTCATAAATATATTCTTAGTGTTCTGCAAAAAAATATGAGCCCGTGGTATTTTGATACCAATTAAATTGAATTTTTTTCTACACTTCCAAACCAATTATTTTTCATTTCAAACACATATTTGAAATGCATGTAGTGCCTCAAACGCACTGCCTAACCCCGGCCCAAGGACACTTGAGCCTGTTCGGATACAAGATCTCTCCTATCACACAGTAATTCAGCCATTCTCAGTCACCACCCTGCAACCCTTAATGACTAAAATAATACAACACTCCACTCTGAGATTACATAACACTTCTGGCGGACTGAATATAATCAACAGTTGTAGTGCCACATTGATCAAATAAGGAACCAAATAGGGAAACCAGCCCGTGTCATATTTGAACACTTCCTCTCCCTAATCCCTAAACCCTGAAATTCTCCTGGATTACTTTAAGCCACACAGTATATTGAGACGTACAGAGGCCATTAGACGGAGGTGATCATTGGGGAAGAGGTAATCTTATATGAATATATGAATATCTCCTTACGGCTGTAGCCTGACAGCAATTAGAGCCGCGGCTCCCTCTCCCCTCTGGGAGCGGATAAGCCCAGCCGTGTGCTTTTTGATTGTGAGGCTTTGATGAACCAAATCCACTGCACACGACACGTGCCCCCTGCCATAGTCTCATCACAGAGGTAGGGGCTGGAGCTCTCTTTCTTCCTCCATTGCCTGCAGGGTTTTATGATGGCAAGGTGTTTGGTATGGCGATCAAAGCCCCCCCCTTTCTTTTTCCTGCAGACTCGCTCTCAAACATGTTCACTTGTGGCTGGATTATTGATATTATGATATCCTGGCGCTTTCCTCAGGCTTATTGGCTTGTTAAAGCGGGGGTTTCTTGCTTTTCCATAGCTGGAAGGGAGGAGTTAAGCTCTGATTGATTTCCAGACGGAGCCGACATAGTGCATCACGCGGCGCAGAGGAGGAAAGCCCATGGTAACCTAATAACGTCCTCCCCACAGTAAACGGCGATAACCGCGTTATGTAACGCGGTGGCGGACTGTTTTATGAGAGTCAGCAGAGTACTGAAGGTCTGCTAGTTAAGGGACTGGAGTGTGTTGAAAACCTCATTCCCTCGGTTTGTCCCCGTATTGTTTTCTAACATAAAAGGTTTTTCCTCCTTTTCCTTTTTTCCCTGCACTGGGAAAATCCAGACCTTTGTACTTTATCTGAGCACTCGCCTCAGCTCCACAGACGTGTGTATTAAAGCCTTATCAGCAGAGAACTTCCAATCCCTGTTCAATGAGAGCATTTAGAGACTTGCCTCTTGACATTTTCATCACTATTAGAAAAAAGGGTCTCAGGCTTCTTTTCTCAACTGGCTGAGTGGTTGTTACTTGTGATCTTTAATTCAGGATTCAGTAATGAATGCTCTGTTGCTTTTAAATGCAAATACAGAACATTATAATTACCATGTCACTACAGATTTGCATTAAAATGTCATGCATTTTGACTTGTAATATTCCAGTTGAACAAAAGCAAATGCTTGTATTATTTAAAATCTGAAGTCTTAGGGTGCCCATGCGGCCGAGGTGTTCAAGGTGCTGCCCATGAACTGCAACGTGTAATTTCCCATTAGTCTGTCCCTGTGTTTCCTGTCATCTCTTTACCGTCAACTGTAATATTTTGATTTGATTTTTAACATCTTATTATTATCTTTCATTATTATATTAATCACTTCATTATGGAGTCATGCACAAATAATTTGCCCAAACAAGCATACAAAACACCTTTATTTAGAAACAGAGACCAGAAACCAAAGTAGCAATGAAATTTAAACCATGCTGACATTTTTCTCGAGCTCAATTATGAGCTTTAAGCTGAGCTGCTAGCTCAGTTTGTAGAGTGTTTGCCCCACATACTGAGGCTGGGGTTTGACTCTCACCTGCGCCCCTTTGAAGCATCCCCCTTATTTCATTCTTCACCCAGAATTCATGCAACTTGTTGTCCTCATGGACCAACATACAGCACTGTATATCATGATGTTTTATTATAGTACACTTTAATTTATTTTATTAAACACAACAACACAGATTAATCAACATATCTGTAAATGTACCTGTGCTAGCCAGCTGGCTAATTTTTGAATGCAGTCCTTCGTCTAATTGTACCTCTTGTTTTGTTTTTCCTCAGATGCTGACGACTCTGGCTGCGTGTTACTGAACACATCAAGAAAGGTAAGCACAAATATTCATTGGCTTATATGTAACACACTAAAGGTGATTTCTGGCAGTTGCTGATAATAAGCGTAAAGGGAACTTGACAGATACAAAATGTAAACTCTCAAAATGGTGGGATATATCATATAGAGAAGCTGCAAAAGAAGTGCGCAGTACTGAATATTTAATCACAAGAGCAAAACAAACAGTTATAATAACATCGACATTCACCTCATTTGAAGCTAATGCACACTTTCGAGGAAGAAGGAAGGACCACATAAAGCTGTGATCAGTCCACCCGGTAATTTACCCACTGCACACCAAATGGCTGCTGCCTTCTTATATGTTTATCGTGCGTGAAAGAAGAGAAGTTATTTCCGATGGAAGTAAAATTTATTAGTAGAAGCAGTGAATTAAAGACTTGAAAGAATATTTTTGCAAAGGATATAGTCTTCCTTAGTCCTTAGTCATATTCAGTAACTTATTCTAACCCTTCTTTACATCTTGGGTTGTCCTCATCAAGATTTGTGGCCTGAGTTAACGAGTATCATCTGATACCGAGCCCTAGTCTACCACTTATATTCCCCTACATACTGCACTAGCCCACAGCTCCATATGCACTGCTGAAGTACTTGATGTTTGTAAATCCAATCTAATTTATGTTAAGATATGCTTGACAACTGAATAGCTCTGCTGTCAGTGTGAATATCTTCTGTGAAACTGCTGCCGCTGTTTATCTTCTCATGCCACTTTACTGTTGGCTTGCTCATTTTGTTCCATGTTAGGAGAGGGTTCTAGTGTTTTAGCAACGGCACATTGATGATACCTATACAGTGCAACAGCTGTTGTTGCCAGGCTGGGGTGAGTTAAAGCAGAGCATCAGAATTCGCAACCTGGGAATCAGAAAAATATGCAAGCTCATTTTTCATTTTCTCTGGCAGATGCATCTGGCCAACCTCCCGTTCAGATAGATTTACGCCGGTCCTGGATCTCGTCTAGCCAGTTACAACCGTTTATTCAATATGGGGCAGGTTTGATATGATGATAGACACAGGAGCATCATCGCTCCTTATTTGAAAAGTCACCAGGCTCATGAAATTCAGATAAAACTGTCAAACTAGGCAGTGCTGATCAAATACAAATCAAGATGTTTACAGAAACACATTTTAGTGTGCTGTTAAGCTGTAATTTGAAAATGTTCATAACCAGGCCGCCATTTTTTCCAGTTTTAAAATGGATGTAGCACACTTTGTTGCTCTGATTGGTTGTAGGTCTATCGAATCATGTTCAGAGGTATTAGACTCTACTGGTTGATATCAGTTAGGGCTGCCACTGACTAAAGATTTTCCTAGTGAACTCGTCATTAGTTAAAGCTAATAATCAACTAGTCATTGCATGTTTATGATATTAATTAAGTTATTTAAATATATGTTTTTGGGGCACACAGAGGCAGAGAGCTGCCTGTTAAATGCTAATGGCAAAAGTGGTAATGATTCTGAATGTATGAATCACATCAGTAACGTTACTGTATTTCTCAAACTGGCCTCCATTGGCCTCGGAGGCTGAGTCCCAGTCTACGGGGACAACTAACTGTGCTAACTACCTAATGGCAGCTACAGCGCAGTTAGCTGCAGAGTGCTGGCAAGGCACAGCTTCCAAATGGAATTTGAGGTGTTTCTTTTTTTTTCCAGCAATTAAAATAAATGAAAATGTGGTTGTGTGGTGTTTGTACCAGTACTTGATATCTTTAAGGTATCAACCAAAATAACCCAGTAAAGTAAAGTATAGAGATACTAAGTTCATATAGAATAGAATAGAATAGAATAGAATAGAAATACTTTATTAATCCCCAAGGGGAAATTCATTTGTCTGTAGTAGTCTCATCTATTAGTATAAGAATTATAGAGTCTGATGGCAGTTGGTATGAAAGATCTTCTGTATCTCTCTGTCCTACAACGAAGAGAGAGGAGCCTTCCACCACCATTATTTCTTTGGTCCATCAAGGTATTATGCAGTGGATGATCCATGTTGTTTAGGATGGCCTCCACCGTCCTCATTGTGTCTCTCTCCACAACTTCCTCCA
>JAJHUR010115542.1:0-12037 GCA_027495735.1 Lutjanus campechanus | reverse complement strand
AAGAGACAGGTGTGTGTGTGTGTGTATGTGTGTGGAGACTTGGAGAGGTGACTGGACAGTAGCCACAGCATACAGCCCGAGTGCTTCCCAGGACATTGTGTACTCTGTTGGGGAGGTGGTGCTCCTATTTTAACGGTTCACCTTGTCCCTGTGCCAGACAAATAGCTTAATAAAAGAGAGCTGTGCAGGTCACATTATTCAGTCATATAACCTCACACATGCACTGATTGTACAGGAAAAAAGATGCTATCTAAAGTAAAAACATGTTTGCCTCTAAGTGCACTTTTTTCCCCCTTTTTGCTCTCTTGTGGCTGCACAGGAGGTTATATAGAGGCAATACCACCTGACTCAGGTGTACAAAACTTATTCTTAAATTATGCTTAAATTATTTTCTTCTCCAGGTGTAAGCCAGGAGGAGATCATGAGCTGGGTCGTGTGTGTGTGTGTGTGTGTGTGTGTGTGTGTGCATGAATGAAGGAGCTGGAGCTTGTACACAGCTAATTTCTCATACTGCTGGACCCATCAGCCTAATTTTTCTTAATTCTTTTGTGACTATATGCTCAAGGACCTCTCTTGTGGTTGCAGTTTACGTAGGTGTTAAAAAAATTGTATATAAGCAATACCGGCTGCTGACTCCTCACTGAAAACAAAGCTTACCTACCAGCAGTGTTTGGATGTAATTAGTTACATGTAATTAAATCAAATCACAATAAATGTAACTGAAAAAAATAATGATATTAAATTACAGTTACTAACTTAAAACATTAATGATTACAAAATGGGTTACATCTGAATATTCTTTTCGGGTTGCCAAGGGGAGATCTGCACTCTACTAAGTGCACTTGTCTTGTTAATGTTTAAGACAACAAGCAGTTGTCTGGATGCAAAAATGCCCCTGAGGCTTTCTTTCTTTGCATAAACAGTAGTTTATTAAAGCTTCAACTAGTAATTGATTTGTTGATTGGCAGGAAATTATTCTGCCACTATTTTAATAATTAATTGTTTTCAGCAAAAATTACAAATACTCTTTGGTGCTGTATCTAAAATATTTGGAGTTGCTTCTTTTCTCTGTCCTGTGTTATTGTAGACTGAATATCGTTCGGTTCTGGGTTTGACATCATCAGATGTCAGCTTGGAATCTGGGAAAGTGTAATTTGCATTTTTCTCACAATTATTTGATATTACATAAATGAAGCTATTCATCAAGTAATCCATAAATAATTGGCAGACTAGTCGATAATGAAAATAATTATTAGCACCAATATTTTACAACTGTAATGGAAAAGTAGCCTACCGAAAATCTGTACTCAAGTACGAGTACTGTTACATTACTGAAATTTTACTCATCTACGAGTAAAATTACTGGTGTTCAAAATATTTAAGTATACAGTATGTGCAAAGTATCTTGAAAACTACACAGTAAACTACGAATATTAGTTACTTTTTGATCATCAAAATGTAATGAATTATTCATCTTCAGTCCAAATCACTCCCAACTCCTGTTTTGCTCAGCTTAGTGGTCGTAATCATCTCTCCAAACTTGTGCAGTGTGTTTGTTTGTTTGTTTGTCCATGTATCATGGTTTTCATTGGCCTGTTTGCAGTTGGATAGCTTTATTGGCTACCAAAATGCAGATGAACAGTTTGGACATTAATTCAAACTACAGGCCTTTTCAGTGGTTAATATGATTTTAAAAGTAGTCGTGTAGGTTACAAAATGTAATGCATACTCAAGTAAAAGTTAAATTACAGACTATAAATAATACTCAAGTAACATACAAGTAGCCTACCCTTGAAATTGACTGAAGCCTTATGAGTAGTTGTATTTAGTTACTTCCACCCATGTTTACAACATAAGAAACCGCAAAAAAATACTTCATGATAATTATTAAAGTTACAAAGGATGCATGCTGACCTTAAAAGTTTGAAATTTTACTATTTAAGGAATGAAGCTCCCTGCTGTATATCATTTTACCTTAAAATTTTTCCACTCTTGATGTCAGTAAGTCAGTTAGCATTTAAACTGAAAGGTCAACCAGGACACACAAACACGTTATTTGTTCAGTATTTGCTCTCTGGACATTCATGCAGTTGAAAATGCCTCCAAACATCCTAATAATTTTGCTGTCACATTAACTAAACAACATTTTAATCATGCACCAGTGATTTCCCAGCTGCCGGGCTGTGTGTACACATACTTGCGCTTGGCAGCGAAGGTGAGAGAGGACTCTGAGCAGCAGTCATGATGCTGTTACTTTCTTTGGCGTGAGTTTCACTGTAAAGTGTAAGTGATATACACTTGATATTTGCTTTGTGTCATAAGCCTGAGAGGCCAAGGGTCTGTTTATATCCCCTGCAGGGTTTGATAACCTTAAAGTGGCCCCGTACCCCTGAGAAATCCAAGATGTGATGTGATAGTCCAGTCTGGCCATGCATGCTAACCTTTAACGTGCAGGAAAATAACAGTTTTAACAATGCTGTATTACATAATCCATTTCTTTTTGCTGTCTTTAAACATTTGTAAACAAATTGTTGACACTCTGCTTGCTGCGTGTGTGGAAAATATCCAGTCTATTCCATGCACACTGCTGCATAAGAAAGTTGACTGTCTGTGCCCCACAAATTGACACAACATGCTGCAAATGACCTACGCTGTCTGTCATCTGTTGGCATCCAAAGACAGGTGTGAGCGTCCCTGTCTCTCTCTGAGTGATTGATGGTTGGTTTCACTCCCATCTGTTTCTGCCCCGTCAGAGTCACTATTCTTTCCGTTGTAGCCATCGTGCGCAAATGAAAGAGAGTAATATGCAAGCTGGTGCGGTGACTTGTCATGAAACTCAAGCTGACAAGTGAACTCTTACCCTTGCTTTCCTTTCCTCCACCTTAACCCGCCCTTCTCCGCTTCATCTACCACGTTCACATCCCTCCTTGGTTCCTGCACCCATGAGCCCAGATTTTGGCTTGAGTCACCAGAGTGAGGCGAGTTTGGCTGGGGTCACCGTGGCTCAGTTTGCAGTCTGTGCCTCTGTTGTCAAAAGTATGTCATGGTGGCTTAGGCAAAGCTGGATTGCTCCTCAACTCTATCATCCATGAATGTATGGGGACAAAATGAGTTTTCAAAGTTTGTGAAGGTGAAGGAAATAGCTTGAAAAACCAACAGCAAGTGCAATGCAACATGTACTTATTTACGACTTTTGACTATACAGAGGTGAATTAACCAAGTACAAATACTTTGTTACTTGAGTATTTATTTTTTTTGACATTTTTTTTACTTTTACTCCCAACATTTTAACACAAATATCTGTACTTTCTACTTACATTTTCAAATCAGGCTCGTTACTTTAGTTTGAATGCATTTCAAGTAAATTATTGAGTTTTTTTTTTATTTTGCGCCATTGTATCCTCCTTCCCAACATGAAGACTGATTTCAGCCTAAATGAATGGGACAATAACACTAGAAAAGACAATTCCTTGACGTATCCATCAGTGCATATCACACACAACAGACGTAACAAGACAAAAAAGACGAAAAAAATGATTGAACAAAATCAAAAATGATGTATTAAGACATCAAATACAGAACAAGACGTAACAAGATGAAAAACTATTAAAGACATATCAAGACAAAAAAAAAATGTAAAAGTCGAATCAAAATGACAAAGATGTAACGAGACAAAAAAAAGATACAAGAAAGCAAAAAATGACATAAGATGACAAAAAATGACATAACAAGATTAAAAAGACAATGACAAAAAACTATGTAAAAAAATTATCAAGACAAATGAAGATGTAACTAGAAAAAAAAGATGTAACAAGACAAAAAAGACGTAACAAGACTAAAAATGATGTAACAATAGCCAGAAGGAGACTTGACCGTGGAGAAAAGGTGAGGTTCAGTCAGCTTTGAACAGGTGTAAAGGTGTAGGCCTTTAGAGGGCTACTTTTAACATTTATACTTTGAGAGTATTTCAGAGCCTGTACCTTTTCACTTTTACTTAAGTAAAGACATTAAACCAGAGTATTTTTAACACAAGTGTCTATACTTCTACTTGACTAAAGAACGAGTGTACTGTACCTCTGTGACTAAATGATGTAGGTCAGAGTTTGCTTATGAATTTAATATATGTTTACACCACGTGAGTTGACATAAGCACATGTCTGTTGTTGGAATAAATACAACATATTTTGATTTACAGGGAACATGGCTTCTGGTCATATTACAAGAGCTAAGTTAAAGTTGATCCCTTACTCTCTTAAGGGAGGTTATCAGTGGATGTTTTTCTCAGTGAGTCGGCATCGTATAAATCATGCGTGTCAACCATCTCTCCTTTCAGCAGAGGGGCTCAACATCTTACTGTAGGTCCCCTTGACGAGGAACCACAGGCTTCCTCTCTCCCCCAATGCTGAGTGCAAGCTACAGGCATTCAAGAGATAAAGGGGGAATTCGCATTGCAACATGGTTGTCATTCAAAATAGTACACAGACAGACTCATGTGCAGCAGTGCCACGTAACCAGAAGCCTAGTCCTTTCATCCTTTCAGACTTTTTCCATCAACATTATTGAAATGTTACTTTTTTTTTTTTTTAACTGTCAACACACCTTTTATTTTGAAGTTAACAATAAAAACCCACCTGTGAGTTCCTTCTCCTTTTTTGGGCACCTGCACAGTCCATTCAAGAATGTGGACCAGACGTGTCCATCTGTTCAACCGACTTAATGTCATTGTCATCTGAATAGGAAAAACTGTACAAATGAATGATCACTGACACGCTTACACACTGAAGCGGTCCTGTGTACAGTGACCATTTTGACACCTATCGGGCGAGTGACGGTAGTGGGCTTAACACTTAAAGGCTCTCAAATGTCTCATAGCTCCAAGCAGTGCCAAACCCCCACCCCAAACACTTGACCCTGCTGACGTAGGCTGTTCATTTACATTTAGGGACACCGGCTCACTCCATTCTTATAGTGTGGAGAGAAGCAGGCACTGCTGAGAGAAACAGAGAAGTAAAACTCCAGTTTACTTGAGTTTGCAGTTTTAGAAGTTTAAAATCTTCATCTGCATTGCTGGTGGTTGGCGATTTTTGACCTTGAATTACCTTTGTTCCTTTTTTCCACTTTTCTGTATCGTAATACTTTACACACCTACGGGGAGCACTGAGGGGTAGAGCTGGCTACGATTTTTGAAAAAGTCTTTTTGTCTGTTTTGCGGACATTATTGGTCCGATTTTTCTATCAAGTTGGTGTCCTAACGTGATCTTTATATTACCGGAAGCCATGAGTTCCAAGGTAATGAACACAGTGGGAGATGGCAATGGTGCAAGCTTTGACCTCATCCAAAATCGGATTGAATCACTGAGCAGCAAGATGGACAAGCTCATCAACATTCAAGAGAAGGTCCTCAATCGGCTAGACGGGATGTCTCAGGACATTGATGGCATTGAAAAGGATGTGGAGAGTCTGAGAGTTGACAACGAGGAGATCCACTTACCGCCCAGGATGGTGAGCCAGACGCAGGTCATGGGGGGAGAGGTGAGGCAGATATGCCAGGAGATGAGCACCATCATGTCGGTGGTGAACCAGCGGTCCGAGCAGCAGGCGCAGAAGCTTGAAGGGATGGAAAAACTGGTCCTCAGCATGCAGCAGGTGATCAGCTTCATTGGGGAGACGGTGAAGAGTTCGAAGGTTATGGAGCTAATGTTCAAAGGCCCTGCAGCTCGGAAGGGCTCCAAGCCCAAAGACAGTAAAGGCAAGCAAGCCATTAAGAGGAAATCATCTGCAGACACGATAAGCAAGAAGCTTGAAAAGGTGAGACCAAGAAATAACATGCTGAAACTCAAAAATATCTTTGCCTCAAGTATTTACGTTAAAGTAGGCTTTGGTATGGATTGTTGATATGGATTAAGGGTTTACAACTCTATATTTTGCCAGTCTAGATTCCAAGGTGTACACTTCCAGGTATCACAGCCCATCCATCAATATGGACATCTAGTCTTGTTCTTGTCAGCTGTGAAAAAGATGCTGTGTATTTTCCCTGCTGACTTTGAATTCTTAGATCTCCCAAAGATCTTGTTGTTCTTGGCAGAACATATGAAAATGATCATAGCAGTAAAGCTGAGCTCTCCGACAGTCCTCTTGCCTATGAATGCTACTTGGCTTGTGTTTTGAATTCCCCTTTTGATATAATCAGGCTGGGGTAATAGGTTGTGTCTGGGATTTGGTGTGTTTACACTTGCCAAATGCTTATTGAGGGTAAAGTAATTAACAATGCTAATTTTATATTGTTGTGTAATCTTCTGCACAATAAATATGTAACCTCTAACTTATATAAGCCTCAATTTAACTCACATTTCCACTTATTGGAAATCTACCCATGCGGAGTACAACATGGCCTCTTTGGCATGAGGCCCACTCTTCTAGGATCCCCCCACCCACAGTCCCAGCAGGGCACGAGAGGTGCCGGTTTGAGGCCAGGGGTGAAATGTGAGTGGCCCGGTTTAGAAATGCTGTTTTTGGATTAGGGGCTGCTGTGTTTGTGGTCCAAAAGGGCTTTAACCCCTTCAGTTTGCCAGGAGTCAGGTGTCAACAAATTGTGATGAGTCAGTCTTCCTCCCCTTCTCTCTTCAGCAGTTTGTTTCTCTCACTGACTCACTTGAACAAGTCACAGTCTGCGCCAATTAGGACATGGTATGATTTACATCACTAGTTTCCAGTAGTTAACCTCTGGTAGCGGGGGACAGTGGGTATTGTCTCTGCCATGCAATTCTTTGCAAATTACTTAACTTCCTGCAGCGTAAAATAGCTTGTCATAAAAGTTTATTGGCAGTCCTGCTGATAATGCTGTCACAGTACCTTTGATTTAGAGGTTCCAGTAAAGGCCAATCTATCACGGCATGCAGCGTTTTGGGAATCGCTGGTACACGCTCAGAAAAGTAAAAATGTACATGTGTAAATATAATCTCAGTGACGTTACTGCTGCCCCACCATGCTCTGCGTTTGTTTGGCAAGATGCAGACATTACATCTTAACTTCATGTCTAAAGTTTCAACTTTGACTTGGCTGAATTGACCCATCCTCAATCCCACCCATTTTTCCAGCTGTGCTCCAAGATAACTGAGCAAGCTTGGTTCTTCGATCAGCTCTCTCCTTTCCTGTCCCTGTACTTAGATATTCTATGTGCTAAGCTCATCCATGTTGAAATCAAAATCAAATGTTATTATTTTCATAAGTATGTTTTTATTAATATGTAAGAATCATTGTGTTAGAACAGGGCTGCCAACTCAATTTCATCTTGAGCCATGTAAGCAGTATGGTTGCACTCAAAGGGCCAGATACTTTACCTTCAATCAGCAGTTGCAAATGTAAGACTATATATATGTGTGTGTATCTACTTGTCATCATATTAATTAATTAATAATTGCCTCTGCATTTGATTATTATTAGTTTTAGTAATAACTGAATAATTAGTAACTAGCTCTGGAGGAAGAAATTATGTTATGTTATGTTATGTTAATTAATTAAAAAATTATGGCAAGCAGACATTAAAGTATACAACTATTATAACTATTCCATTTCAATAATAACAACAATAACAATTTCTTTTAAAGAATAAACCATACAAAGTAGTATAAGTAATAAGGTCAAAATGACAGCAAGGGTTGTTTTAGTTTGTGTAGCCTAATAGCACTATTTCAAATCCAAAAGGTATACTTAAAAATTAAATGACTGCATTTTGCTAGACTGCTATTATGAATGTTACAAGCTACAGCCACTTGGCTAGAGTGCGACTGCTGCAAACACTGGCCCTAGGTGTGGCCTTTTGTGCTTTGCATGAGCTTTGTGGCCACCATAGGTTCTCCAACATGCTTGGAAAGGGGGAGTAAGATGAGGTGTTTATAATCTGCAAGCTCATCACTAGATGCCATTCAATCCTACACGCTGGTCCTTTAAGTTAGCTAATGTTAGCAAAATGCTAGAGAGCATGCTAGCTAAAATTCATCAATCGTTAGCTTGTTACATCTGGAAGCTAATGTTAGCAAAATGATAGCTTACCAGTTAGCTAATGTATGTCAATTATTAGCTAGCTAGCTAGATAGCCAGCATCCTGCTAACATCAGCTAAGATGTGACAATATATAATGTTGCTGTTACAGGTCCCCCAGCAATTTTTTTTTTTAACATAGACAAGCCAAGCACACAGCATATATAAGTACAGCGGGGAAGAAAAGAGAAGAGAGAGGAGAGGTTTCGCAGGGTACCAAGCCTGCTCAACTGTTAACGGCACACAGAGCAAAAAGGGGCGGGCCTTACGATGGGTCACTTAATATTTTTTGATTCCTTTGACACTGTAGTAACCTCCATATCAAATCTGAGAGTTTGCTCTTTATTATACAATCATTAGAGAGACCATGGCCCTGTGTAAAGGTCACTAAGTGCCGCTTGGCATCAAAGGAATGAGCTGCACTTTTAGACACCCTAAAGCACATTATCGCCACACTCCAATCACTTGCGTATCTGCAGAGGTCATATCACTTTTCCTCTGTGACCTACAAGCTGAGAACAAACTCACCTGAGTGGTTGTGACGTCATGTGACAAGGTTATCACACACTTCATATTGCAGTGCACAGTGTACATCAGTGCAGTCTGTTTTTTGTTTTCATTTATGTGTTAAATTAAGATGTGACTTATTGAATTCAAGCCAATTAAGAGGTTGGATCATAATTTTATGGCTGTATTATGATTAATGACCACATACCGATCTGATGGCTTCCGTGTGACTCACATTTCAGGGCATGTCTGTGGTCGTCAAAGCATTTGTCAGGCTCCATCTTACACCTCCAGAGGTGAGAGATATCTAACATGTAATCCCTGTTACTATGGTCCCTTCACGCTTTCCCCAATCCCCCAATCATGGTTTCGAACACTACTGCTGTAACTGGGGAAACACTGCACTTGAAATATCCCCTCCCCTGTTTACTTCGCACCAGCGCTCACAGAACAAATGTGAGACACCCCCTGGGTTCAAGACAGGTTTTTCCATGCTAACCTGATCAGAGAGTGTTTAGTGAGTTTCCTCAGCAGGGAAATTTGAACAACAGCCTATGGTCACTTGTAATATTTTCCGCTCAGGGTTGGCATTGCATTCCACCGCAGAGTGCGACAAGTGATAAGCTATAAATTCACCACCCTGCTGCTGTCTATCCATCTGCCATGAATAATCAAAGGCATGCCATTAGACAAGTCAGTCTGTGCATAGAGAGGAACATTAAATGTGCTAATGTGCAACACGAAAACAGAGGAATTGTTGCTTATATTTAATCTTTTTAAAAATTATTTTTATCAGTTATTTCATTCAAGTATTAATTTGATGTGATTCATTTGTTGTATTGTGGGTTTTACCTGTGACCCTAACTTCATCAAATCAACTTGTTGCTGTCATTTCATTGAATTATTAATTTGTTTTTTGATTAATTTGTCCTGTTGTGTGTGTTTAACATGTGAATCTAATTTCATATCAACCTCCTGTCTTTTTTTATTGACATTCATTCTTAACGTGATAATATCCATTCCATATTCATTCATGTAACCCTACTAACCATTACCATCTTGTCTCTTCACTAGAAACCTACCTCTAATAAAGCCAGTAAATGGAATCAGGAGATAATTCCTGCATGTGAGCCCAGTTCTCCACAGCACTCTCACAAGATAAAGCTCCATGGACCAAAGCATTTCCTGGCCTCTCGCAAATGTGGAAACTTTGTACGTTTATTGCGCTTATAGTCTGTATGTCTACAGGAACTTATCTTTTTATATATATGTGAGTATGCTGTGTGCTTTTGCATTTTTGGCTTCAGGCTGGCACCTTGATCATTATGTTTTAGCTTAAGGGGTTGCCTCCGTACTATGATTATGATTGTGCTGATTTTCTTGAAGAAACGTAATATTGTGCGATTTTTGCATAGCGATGACAGAGCTGTGCCAAGTTACATTTGAATAAAAACATTGTTGCCTTTCACAAAAATCATGAAAACTCCAAAGTACCGCCTGTTTTTGCTCTGTAGCTCCAACCCTAGCTGAGCAAATTTGGTACCTTGGTCAACTTTCTCATTTTCCTGTAAAAGCAGCATGTAGGGTCACATCTTAAGTAGGGTAGCTACCTATCTTTCTAATGTTAGCCGAATGCTAGCTAACTGTTTAGCTAATGATAGTAGAAGATGTAGATTAGTTAGCTAGTTGGCTAGTGATCTGCTAACATAAGCAAGCTTTCAACCATCTTAAAAAATTGTTTTTGTTTTCGACATACAGTAGTTGATCCTAGCACACAGCATATGTAAGTACAGGAGAGAGAAAGTTGACCAAGGTTCCACCATGTACCAAGCTTGCTCAACTTTCATTGAAGCACAGACTGAAAAGAGGCGGGATTTAGGGAGGCTCAATTAAAATGCATTTATTGTAATGGTATGGTCATTTTGGACCTTAAAATAAACAAACCCTGACACGTTTTGGCATCAAGCCTTTGGTGGGAAGGTTTGAAGCTTGATGCTAAGGTGTAACATGACCATGCCGTGACAATAAAGACATTTTTAATTGTTTTAAAATGTTTTGGTTTTTTTGTGATTTTTGTGTACACATGTATCACTATCCAAAGAACATCACAAACAAGCACAGAAAGTTTTCCTACCCAAACATTTTTTTGATTGCTTTGATTGCCTTTCATTTGAACTTTAGGACAGTAAATAGTACCAGTGTGACTACTGGTGAAGAAAAAAGCCTTCCAAAACTCTAACTGTCACAATGTTCCTTTTATATAACATTTTAACAACGATAATTCCTATGAGACAACATAAAAAAAATTATGTTGACATAATGCCCAGATTTCTCTCTTCACTGTATTTTGTTTGTATTTCACAGCTGAAGGACCACAAGGGTAAAGATGGCACAGAAAAGCCCTGTTTGAGCCCAAAGGGTCTGAAAGCTCAAAAGAAGATGAAGCTGCCGGACACAGCAGGTGCTGAGATCAACATAAAATTTAATTCTACAAAAACCTGCCAGTATTCAAACTCTGGTGTCCAGTTAAAATAATCAGTGAGACACAGCAGCAGCTATATTTAAACTAAAAAGATGAATTTACTCTCATAGCTTCTATGAGAGAAACATCTTAGTCTATTACCCTGAGGTTTATGCATCTTAATATGTTGGGATGATGAATATTTAACAAGCTGTGAGAGACTAAATCTAAATTTTGTTTGGACGTTTTCTAGACAATATCTCCTTGAAGAAGCAGGCGTTGCTTCTCGAGGAGGTGCAGAAACTCAACAAGGAGAATGCAGAGAAATCAGGTCAGCAGCTCACTCCTGGATATCTGGATCTGGAGGCTGGAGTTCCCCCTAAAGATCAACAACCCGACACCCCTGCCTGCAACTTGGTGGACTACCTGCGTGAAGACTCCCAAGTGGCCCTGGCTGAGAAAGATAAGACGGATAGTGAGGAGCAGGTTGGGGAAAAGGCGCAGGAGGCGGAGGCAGCTGTCACAGAGAAGGAACCCAAGCTTGATGTAAAGGATGCAGTGAAAGAGAATGAAGAAGAAAAGATCCCGGTTCCAGAGCAAAAGAAGGAAGAGGTTGTTCCTCCTGCTGAAGAAGTAGCCAAAGCCCCAGAGGTCCCTACTGCACAGGAAGATGAACCGACTGCCACAAGGTAGTCTGTTTATCCCCAAGAAGAGCTGTGATGATTTGTCAATAAATCAATTAATTCATAAGTTGATCAACATAAAAGTAGTCTGCAGCTATTTTGATAATTGTTCAAGGAATTTTTAATGCCATAATACCAAACATTTAAGAATGAGCTGCCCTTTGTGGTTGAGAGACATTTTATGACTTGTGAAAAAATAAGGCAGATAACACATTCGAATATAGAAATATTAAGCTTATTCCCTCATTGATCTTAATGTTTTTAATTCAGCAGTTCAGTAGACTCAACCCTCATTAATCTGTTATGGATACAGTTATATTTAGATAGTTTGGGCCACAAACAGTTA
>JAJHUR010115541.1:0-14804 GCA_027495735.1 Lutjanus campechanus | reverse complement strand
CACACAGTAAGAAGGTCCCGAGTTCGATTCCCCCCTCGTCCGAAGTCAGCTAGGCTCCTGTTCCCCGCGACCCTCACGGATAAGCGGTTACAGAAGAAGACGTCTGTAACGATTACATTTTGACTACAATTAGCCTTTATATAGAGGTCCTGTGGAAGTCAATGCTGGACGTTCGGTGGACGTCTAAATCACGTCTAGATTTAGACGTATTTTACACGTCTAAATCTAGACGTTGGAAAAACTTTCATATCTGGACCTCTGGTATACCAATTTTAGACTAGACGTCTAGTATAAATTTAGACGTTGTTTAGACGTATAATATACCTGAAAATGCTCGGTGGGTTAGTAGCCATATCTTTTGTTGCATTTGCATTTGTTGTCATATTAGATTGAGGTAAAATGATTATGGCAACACTTATGTTAAAAGTCATTTATGAGACGTTACATGTGATCATTGTGTGCACCGTGGCAAAAGACACTTTACAGCTTACAATGTACCTTCAAAAAGGGTCAAAACACTGGAATATTAACACTTCATAGACACCATAGACACCATATACAGTATATTTACATTTTTAGCTGAAGAATTCCCCCTCATCAGTATATGCACACAGAGAATATACTCTTGTACCTGTGTGACAATTTAATGTGGGAAAAATGTAGCACTGATACAAAGCAGCATGAAAAAGTGATCGATTTTATTTGTGTAAAAAGGCACATTTAGAAAACACAAAGTACACACAGTACCCATATGTCACCAGGTTACTGTTTGCATCCTGCTGCAATGACTCATGGGTCAAAAACGAGTGCATACAGTACGTACTGCACAACAGTTATGGTGGGCAAATATGTTGCAATTAGACAAGCAAGTATCAATGAATGTGAGATTATGATTTTCTTAAAACTAATACACTACATCTAAAACATGATGACATCATTTGTCCCATCACACCATTCTAGCTGTGTCCCAGTTGCACTCTGTATACTGACACTCCATGGATTTAATGCACTCACACTGGAAATATGACTAAATGAAGTTTACGTAGAAAGAGCAGAATGGCTTCAGAGTGAGGTGCTGAGGGTCCGGCTGGTCTGCCAACAGGTCAGAGCAGGGAACTGGTGATGAAGCCTCACTTTAATACACCAAAAATACAATGATCACACTGGTGTCACACTGATTCTGAATACAGGCTATGACCATCAATCTGTTTATCATCTAACTTTTACAGAATCGACAAAATCTCATGAGAGCAGAGAGACTTCTTCTTTTCTGACTCACTGTTTCACTGTTGGATTTTTCTCTCTGATAAAAATGCAGCACCAGCAGGTTGTCCAGCAGAGATCTCCACCCTGACTGCATCAAGAGCTTCAAAACCACAAACCATTTTCAGCACAATTGCTTCATATAGATTCAGTGCTTTGAAAAGCTTCTTAACCGTCTCAGGAGCCCTGAACCCCAGGACCCCCTCTGAGGCCGCAGCTTCACTGTGTGGATTTACAAAATTGTAATTTAGCATGGAAACCTGGGAATATGCACAAAAGCACAGTCAAATGATATCATAAATGTCTGCATCATTACCTGAACTGAAGGTCAAAATCTAGTCTATTTCATGAATATTATCAAATGATGCATATTCCCAATTTATTTTATGTTCAATCAACAGTTTACCACACCAAGAATTCTTACAGAATTTATCATAAACAATAAACATAAAAAGACCAGAAGGAATGGTGGGTTAACAGGGGCCCAGCCACTCATTTTAGCCCCTCACTAAGTTAATCCAGCCATGGATAAGGAACATTTTTTTCAACAAAGAAAATAGAGGACAGTGATGGCTGGAGCAACAGATCAGAAAACAGAAATGTACATAAAATAAAATCATCAAAGATAAAATCATAGAAATAAAAACATTTTATCAGCTGATTAAAGGATGGGTCCATCATTTTTTAAAAGATCATTCTGTAGCTTTCCAATAGTGTTCTTATCTATTCATATCCAAACAGTCAAATTTTGGACACACAAACAGTTTGGACACACTTCTCATTCTAGGGTTTTTTCTTGATTTTTTATAAGAAATACTTAAAAGCATTTGGCTACTTGAAGAATCTAAAATATTAAAGATCGAAACACTTTTGTACTCTTGTATATCGACAGGTTTGTAGGAGAGGAGCATGGGTCAACAAATAAAAGTCTCCCTCAGACACTACAGTCTTCTGCACTTACAGTCAAAGATTTGCAGAGGACAGTGTGCAAGAGTCTTTGCTTCTTAAGAATCTAAAATATAAAACATTTACTACATAATTCCATATTTCATAGTTTTGATCTCTCTATTAATCTACAGTGCAGAAAAATATTAAAATGAGAAGATGTGACCAAACTTTTGACTGGTACTCTGTGTTTTAGCTTCAAAATACTAATTTCTAGCTAAAAAACTGATTTTCCCACAAGACCTGATGTAGGTTCTTGCAGGTTGATGTTGCTACATATAAGCCTCTTATGAGTTGGAGGAGAGAGGAGGGCACCAGTGCTGTAACATACGTCACTGCATTTCATTCACTGCTGAGTGGGAGTTTGCATTTGAAAAATCTAGAAGGATTCGACCTTTAAAGTTTGGAAATGTGAAACTGGCAGCAGTGTCAGGATACCAGCACATACACTAGTGTCTTGAATACTAACTGCCTCAATAGTGCAAATAGTGCACTGGCAACTTAAGTATAAAGTTACAGTGTTACAGTATAGTAGAGGACCAGTAGAGGACCTCACAGGTCCTCTCAGTTCCTAATATCCATGACCCAAAACCAGGGCCTGTGTCAGACCAGGTCCACAGTATTTTCAGTCTGATAGAGTGCTGCAGGGATGATGTATTTTTGTAGTCCACCACAGAGGTTAGCATTGCTCTGGTTCCCTCCACTAATAGGAAATGGAATTTTTGAATTGGATTTTGGATTAGTGCAGAAAATAAGCTCTGTGGGAAGTTTATGTCATCCAAGAATGTATGTGTGTAAGATTATGATACACATTTTGTTGATCATCTTCACACATGAACAGCACTTTTATGATTTTTGAAGCATAAATGCAAATACCAGAAGTAAAAAACTAACATTAAGATATAAACAAACAACATCTGTAGTCTCATTTAGCCACTTGTTGTCAACCAACTTTTTTAAGACACATAAAAACTTCAAAAATAATGAGTGAGGAATTTACTGACTCATTTTATGTTGTAGTACAAAATGTGAAAATCTCTTCAGCTTGTGTCGACCACACACTGTATCTCAGTTTTCCAGGATAAGGCAAAAAGAGATGCTAATATGCTAACTCTTTTCCAGGTTTAGGTAGGACTCTTTCCTGCAGCACTCTGTGAGGTCAGGTGGGGTCATGTTTGTCTCAGCTTCTCAGGTTTCAGGTCAAAGTGTCAATTTGGTCAACCACATTTTGGATTGGATCTCTTTTTAAAAATGAAATCATGTCTGTAATGTTTGAGTAGGTTTTCCAGAATGTTTGATCTGTGACGACCTTCAGTATACAGAACACAACTGGGACACAGTCGGTCAGTTCATGCAATAATCACTACAATAACCAGAAGCATTCATAAACAAGAAAACATTAAAAAAATGCCACAATATGTGTTAATGTTGTTGATATTAATGTACAGGATGTGTAATAATATTTCTAAGAGGATGATGAGATGATCAGTTAACAGTTAAATCTTCTTTGAAGAGATGGCAACAAAATATTGGTTTGATATCTGATGGCTGTTCAGTAAAACCCTGCTGACATGTTGACATGTCAGGAAATATTTGGCTCTCCCCGCACGGACACATGGAGGATGGATGGAGGAACCTCGCTGTCCACTCAGCTAGCTTTTCCTCCGACGTGTCTCTGCCTCCTCCCCAGTATGTGATAAAGACTGGGACCAGTCAGCCTCACGCAGTCCTGGGTGGCAGCTGCTGTTTGTAGATTCCAGCCAGAGCTTTGGCAGCGCTCTGGATCATCTGGCGGTGGCTCATGCCCGTCATGGCCTGATGCCAGTCTGTTCTGTTGATGTTGGGCACGCTGCGCTCCAGGACCTCACCCACAGTCACGATCAGACCAGACCAGCGCAGGCTGTAGTCAGGAGGGGTCAGGGACTGAGCCTGCACACAGGAAACACTTTGATGAGTTGCTGGAGGTTTTTGAGTGAGTGACACTGAATAAAACTGAAGGCTGAAGCTGACATTTGTCTCCATCGATGACAATAAACCAATTGAGGCTAAAGATGTAGTACCATGATTGGATGCAAGGTGCCAGTGCCAAGGACATTCACACTATACATTATTAGTCTGTTCAAACAGCACACAAACAAAGTGAGCTGGGAGGCTCCAGCCTCCACCACCACCCTGAACAGGATAATGGGCTGCAGATACTAGATGGATGGACACTTAAAGAAGAAGTATGTTTACAACCCTGATTCCAAAAAAGTTGGGTTGTTGTGTAAAATGTAAATAAAAACAGAATGCAATGATTTGCAAATCCTTTGACATATATTCAATTGAATACAGTACAAAGACGAGATATTTAATCTTCAAATTGATTAACATACATTCATTCTGAATTTGATGTCTGCAACACGTTCCTAAAAAGTTGCTATGAAGACACGTGCACAATGTGTCTTGACATGGTCTCACTGAAATAAGCAGGGACGTCTCTGAAAAAGACATCGCCTGGATGGCAGCATATGTTGCTCCAAAACCTGTATGTACCTTTCATCATTAATGAAGCCTTCACAGATGTCATAGTTACCCATGATGCCATTGGAACTAACACACCCTCATACCATCACTGATGGTGTGTTTTGAACTTTATGCTGGTAACAATCTGGATGGTCCTTTTCCTCTTTAGCCCAGAGGACATGACGTCCATGATTAGTGAAAACAATCTGAAATGTGGACTCGTCAGACCACAGCTCACTTTTCCTCTTTGAGTCAGTCCATCTCAGATGAGCTCGGGTCCAGAGAAGTCTGCAGTGTTTCTGGATGTAGTTGATATATGTCTTTCTCTTTGCATGATAGAGTCTGACCTTACATTTGTAGATGCACAGACAAACTGTGTTTAGTGACAACGCTTTTCCAAAGTGTTCCTGAGCCCATGTAGTATCCTTTATACAATGATGTGGCTTTTTAATGCAGTGCTGTCTAACCACAAAGTGGTGAACCTCAGTCTATCCATGCTTGTGAATTACTAAACCTTTAGAGGATGCCTTTTTAATACCCAATCAAGATACTGTCACCTGTTACCAGTTAAGCTGTTCACCTGTGCAATGTTTCAAACAGGTGTTTTTTGAGCATTACACAACTTTCACAGTCTTTTATTGCCCCGTCCCAACTTTTTTGAAATGTGTTGCAAGCATCAAATTCAGACGGAGTGTATGCTTACAAAAAGCAGAAAAGTGTATCAGTGTGAACATTAAATATCTTGTCTTTGTCTTGTATTCAACTGAATATAGGTCAAAATGATTTGAAAATCATTGCATTCTGATTTTATTTACATTTTGTCTCAACTTTTTTGGAATCCACATTGTAGAATGTGTCCATTCATTTGATTGAACAGCGGCTGTAATACTCTGTGGTACATGTTAATGTGTCACTTGTGCAGTTTACAGTTCTGTTTCTGTGTTGTACCTGCTGGACGAGATCCAGAGCCAGAGGAGTTGCCTGAGTGAAGACCTCGATGCGGATGCCTTGACCAGGGTCCTCCAGGATCAAACATCCGATGTCAAACCACCTGGAGACAACAAAATGATTCTGAAAATTCATGCCTTTCATATGTCATTATTCATATTTATAAACACTTTACATACATAAGTACCTTCAAAAAATCCAAACTATCCCTTTAAAGGAAAATTAAACCCTTCGCCTTTTGTTGGTGTACTTCAGTGTGGGCAGAGTAGCAGAACAGGCCGGTGTTTTCACATGTGAACATATGATTCTGTCCACTGCACTATCAACTATCAGACTACAGTCCCCAGTTATTGCAGGGCTACTGAATTGTATTCAGCTGTACACTGGCTATTATCTTCCCATCCATGAGTGTGTAAGATGATATATGTGTGTGTGGGGGTGATGGCAACAGTTTTGCATGCAGGTGCAGCAGCCGGTAGTTCCTTATGCTACATTTCTTGTTTGATCTGTAATTTTTTTCAGTTTATTTGCTGAAACACTTACCACCTGTGACAGAAATACATTTGATCCCTTGAGACGATCAATAATGCACATGGCATCTTTTGGCTGCATATTCAGATCAGCTGGAGCACCGCCGTGGGCCACCCCAGGAGGATAGTGGGACAGTAAGTAAGAGGATCACGCGGTTACACTGGACTGGACAACTTCTGAGCTGACAGGATGCAATTTGAGTGACCCAAGCAGGACGAGGGGGGGGGAGGGGAACTCAGTTTACATCAGTGATGTCAAGGTTAATGAACAATGTTTCTTAGATGTTGAACTTTTTATGTGAGATGTCGACCATATTATCATCACCATCTTGTTGCTGCTGTTTGTATTCAACCTGCAGTGAAATCAAATCCAAAGACTGGGTGGGTCACAGGAGCTTTTAGTTGGGTCACCAAATAAATAAGAGACTATGGAAGAAATTCTGAAAATGTAAGATTTGTATCTGCAGTACAGCTCTTTAAAAGTATTTAAAATGTGTATTTTGTTTTACGGATGAGAGGAAAAAATGAGAACCTGTTAATTCCACCTAAATGAACTTAATTTGTCTCATTTATGAAGTTGGGTAAAATTTCCTACACTGTAAAAATGAAAAAGTTGAGCTCAAAATTTCAAGGCAACTTTCTTTGATAGATTTGAGTTTTGAAAACGTTTTACCAACTAATAATGTTTTGTTTAGATAATTTACTTTTCTTCTTTAGATAAACTTTTAGAAACAGCCCAAAATTACTGAGTAAACTCAAAGTGAAAGTGAAAAAATAACATTTTAACATGTTCAATTAAAACTATTTAATCCTCAAGCATTTATCTAAAGAAGTTACCTCAACCAAAGATTATAGATCTGCAAAACTTTTTTTGTTGTTTATTTCAAAACTTAATGGAGAAAATTTATAACAGTGGGTTGCCTAGATATTTGCTCTCAACTTGTTTTAGTTTTGTTTTCTTGATAAGAGGAAATAAAAACAATGAGATGACCTGTTAACTCAGGATAAACACACTTATGTCTCATTTATAAATATTTAACATGTATATGCATGCATCAAGATAATATAAGGTGATGCGGAAATTGTAGTATCAATGGTCAGGAACATTCACTTCTGCACAATTTATCTCTTTCCCACATTTATTGATGAGCCTTGGTTGTCATTTTTTTTAAAAACGCGTCCCCAGAAAAACGTTTGAGAAACACTGACCTGTAGAGTCGTGTCCTGGGTGTATATGTGAATATGTAAATCAGGGGTGTCAAACTCATTTTGCTTCAGGGGCCACATACAGCCCAGTTTGATCTCAAGTGGGCCGGACCAGTAAAATTAAAGCATAATCTATTGATTAATCAAGTAATCGGATAAGAAATATTACGTGTTCTGCAATTTTTTCTATTACATTATTTTTGCTTTATTTAAGAACAATGGTAATATACAAAAGAGAAAATAAGACCCGTCTCTTTAATGAACAACTATAAATTGCTAAAGTAAAAATACTCAGTAAAATAACTTTACTTTTACTGTTTTTACTTTACTTTTTACTGAAGTACAAAGGTAAAAGTAAAGGTGGTAATATCTGCAGAAACCACAAACAGGATGGAACAAACTCTTTTAACTGAAACAGTCACCAGAATGTTTTGTTAACATATTAAATTACAACATGTTTCTTCTGGAGCAGGATGCTCCCAGACCTCCCACAGGGGACTGGTTTACCAACATGCCACCTTTTTCACCACTTTTGAGTTTGCAGGTCTGTATTTAGTAATCAAAAAATACAACAAAAGCAATAAAGGAAAAAATGAAAAAAAAGAGGAAACAATCAATATTTTTACATTGTGGTATTAGTGCTTTTACTGAAGTTAAGGATCTGAGTATTTTTTTCCCATCACAGCAGGTCAGTGATCAGTGTTTCAGTGACTCCCTGTGGCTCAGTAAATAGTTTTATTTATGGCGGCCCGCCACATTAAAAACAACGGCACCACGGCTTGATTCTCTATTTTCGGAGCTGCGCACCTTTCTTACAAGTGTCGCGAGATTTGTTTCCGTTGTATCTACTAAAATAATCAAACTCGCACGCGCTTCCGCGGATGTAGGGTTCCCTTCTAGAAACGACCTTCTCTCTGTGTCTCGCTATCAAACTAATGTCAGCAGACTGTCTGTGAACAGCATGATGTGTTTCACACACAGAGACTTTATTTGTGTGAACACTCAGGTATAGTTTGTGACCAATTTTGGCATTTTTATTTTTTTAATCAGTCCAAGACGACGACGGCACCCGCGATTGATTAGTGATCAATCTGCCCTCCTCCTCCTCCCTCACCTGTTCGCTCTGCTCTGAGGTCTGACTGTTTCTGACAGACACACAGACTCTCCTGTTTAATACGGTTGTTTAATCTTATAAGTGCAGCTGGTTGGTGTCTGTGTCATTCAGCATCACGTTAGTTTCGACTGTTTTAATAAACTCCGTCATTAACAACAAGTCTCTCTCACATGCAGCTTCTCTGCTGCTGAAAACTGAATCACGGGTGAATATATGTCGGGAAAAATCTAAAACGCGAGTTAGGTTTTAGCTTTTTGGCTTTATAGAACATCCTGCTGATGAAGAAAATCGACAGATCAGACACAGACAGGGCGAGAGAAACACTCTGACCTCCTCTGTGTGTGTGTGTGTGTGTGTGTGTTGTACTGTACGTGTGTGCATGGAGGAGCTGCATTAACGCAGAGAGAAGAGAAGCTGCAGCCGTGTGAGAATAAATTACATCAAAACTTAAATTTCGGTGCTCATCAATACTGTGGTCTTTAATAACCCCTATGTGAAACAGTGTGATATAAACGGATTTTCATAATCGAATTACTCAAGGAATTGTTTCAACCCTAAAATTAATGTCTTCTCTGTAATTTTCACACTACTTTTACAGAAGTTATCCCGCGGGCCAGATTGGACCCTCTGGCGGGCCGGTTCTGGCCCGCGGGCCATACATTTGACACCCCTGATGTAAATAATATATATCCTTTTGTTTTATCGATTATATATTTTATCCTAGTCTATTCTGATTGTAATTAATGTGTATATGTGTGTGTAGCATGAAGGGACTAAAACTGTCATTTTGTTGTGCAACCTGTGTTGTGTAATGATAATAAATTACCTGAATAACTTGAAAAAAAAAAAAAAGCATTTTCAAACAGTTTCAATAACATCTCTTACTTGTCAGGAAAGAGCTCTGCGATGAAGTTTTCCAAAGACACCACTGGCTGCTTCTCATGGATCACACCAGCTCGACGCAGGCTGTCGATGCGCTCCTGAGCCCCCTGTGCATGCACGTACACACACACACAAACTCAGCAAGTGCATGACTAAAATTGAAAAGACTTCAATGCTGTCCAGAACTAAACTACAGCTAAAGTTCAAACTGTACACTTGACAGCACAGTTCACCCCCACAAATTAAAAATACACGTTTCTTCTGGCTTGTAGTGCTGTTTATTCATCTAGATAGTTTTGGTGTGAGTTGTGGAGATATCGGCTGTAGAGGTGTCTGCCTTCTCTTTACAATATAATGGAATAAAATGGCACTCACTTTTGGTGCTCAAAGTGCCAAAAAAAAAAAAAAAAAAATTTAAAAAACATCAAAAACAATGTCTCTTTCCAGAAATCATGACCTAGTTACTCAAGATAATCCACACACCTTGTTGTGAGCACTTTCATGTAGGAACTAGGGCTGCACAATTAACTGCAATATTATCGAAATCGCAATATGACCATGTGCAATATCCAAATCGCAGAACCAGAACCAAATTGCAATTTTTTGAAAAAGGAAAAATATGTGAGAAAACAGCATTATAGTGAAGTTCTGTGATGCTGCAGACACAACCTGGCCTAAAAGTCTTGTTCTCCAGATATAAGCAAACATTTGTTTGGTACCTAACCCAGACAGATCCCAACAAATGTCACATAATCACGATTTTAAAAGATTTTTCTTTTTCATTGAAAATAAAAATTGTCATATCGCATATCAAAATAATCGCAATATGACTTTTTTTTTACCATATCGTGCAGCCCTAGTAGGAACTATTTTCTTTCTACCCAACCACACCCACTATCTGTATCATCACGCAAAAGGAAGTGTGCATCTGCTCATGGAAAAGAGGTTTGTGCTCATGGCTCTGTGGGATGAATACATTGTCATCCTGAACTGTAACTTCTCATCCATGAATAGATGCACACTTCATTCAGTTGGCGGGTAAGACAACAGTGTGAACTGTCCCTTTAAGAATACATTCTTTGCTCTCATCAAACCTCATGGTCTTTTCTGACTGTATTGGAAGCAGGTAGAAATAAGATGAAATTACATGCTGGTGCAGTTTGGGTCAGAAGAGATGAGTGTGATGAAACATGATCCTGTGAAAATGTTAAATTCTGCAGCAGCAGTTCTCAGCTATGTCTGTGACTTTAACACAGTACATTTTGAAAAATTTAAAACAGCAGGTTGAAGTAGCAGCAGTGAACAGACCTTGACTCCGGCTGCATAGCCCACAGGCTGGGGGGCGATGTTAGACTGACCAGGCTCTCCGGTGACCATGGCCAGCCCAAACACCTCCTGGAAGGCATCTCTGACTGCATCCACATTCAGCTCCTTATCCGACGTCACCACGATGTCAATGTCCCCACCGGACTCTGCAGAGCAACAAAACAGCAACAGTTAACGAGGACATCTGAACAGTAAGTCATGAAAGGGTCACGTAGTGACGAGGAGACAGCGGGTGACTCACTGATGTACGGAGCCATGCCAGGATCCAGAGTGGTGATCATGGACTCCACAGAGTGCTTGGTTTTGTCCAGGACAGTCTTTACCATAGCGTTACCTGCTACTCCCTGAGGACATGCAGATAAACACAGGACATGATGTCAGAGGACTGAGCAGGGCTAGACTGTCATCACATGAATGACCGAACTACTAGAATAGGAACACAAGACGAGAAACAGCTACATATTTTCCAGCACATGTCTTATAGTTTATTTTCTTATTATTTTTTAAAGTCCACCTCTAGTCATGTCTTAAATATGAAATGTTCTACAAGAAGTAATAAATTGTGTCTTGATATGTTGTTTTTTGCTAAATAAGTTCAAAAACCTTGTAAATGTCTTACATGTAGCTCTATATCTCGCCTTCATTTAATATTCAAGGTTTAATGAATACACAAATAGTCCCCACACACTCCAACCCCCACCCCTACCCTGAAGTAGCTCCTCTGTTTTACTAGCTAATCACGGTAACTAGCAACATCTGGCTTCTTCTTATGTATAGCACCACCCCCTCCATTAACAGGATTGGTTCCGTAGGTTTATGATGTCATATAGCCAGCCTACTGCTGTTTCAAAGCAAGAAATACTCGGACATGGTGTTTAATGTTTATATCACTACTGATGTCTTTTAACACATGAAAAACACCACATGGACATGATAATATGTCTGGGCAATATATCAATATCACATCATATGAGACTAGATATTGTGATAGATTTTGGATACAGTTATATTGTGATATAGCTCAAGTGTGGTCTTTTCCTGTTTTTAAAAGCTGCATTACAATAAAGTGATGGCATAATCTGAACCAACCAGACTGTTCTAGCTGTTCTATTATTTGCCTTTACCCAATTATCATAATAGTCAGTAATTATCAAAAAATCACACTGGGTTAATGTTTTGTGAATGCACCAATAGTCATCCCTTCAATTTTGTAGCAATATCACAGTATTTGGTCAAAAATATTGTAATTTTTACTCATTTTATCTCCTTAGAGTACAAAATATGTTGTCAGCCACAACCTACACAATCAATAATTATCGACCAATATGAAACTTCACTATTGTGATAGGTTTTTCAGCTGTATTCTAATTTATACGATATACAATCCATATCTTTATATCCACATTTTCTCTAAAATAACATGTCCTTAAGGCTGGGCAATGAGGACAAAATCAAATGTCACAATATTTTTGATGAAATACCTTGATTTATCAGTATTGTAACAATATAGAGTAGGGAGAGATTTTTGGTAAATAATCATCAGTAATGTTGATATAATAACTCTGCGGGTAAAGGCTGTAAACTCTGCCTTTAAAACCAGGAAGAGACAACACCTATGCCATATCACAATATAACAATATCTAATATCTAAGACCATATCTAGTCTCATATCATGATATTGATATAATATTGATACATTTCCCAGCCCTAATAAATGCTTTAGATCAGTGGTTCCCAACCTTTTTTCCTTGGAGCCCCCCTTCCTGTATCTAAGGAAAGCTGAGCCCCCCCAGCCTGAACACAGACTTTTGTATAAACTGCAGGTTCGTACAGGTGCTGGAAAAACCTGAAAACACTTGAATTTGAACATTTTCAAGGTTTGAAAAGTAAAAGTAAGAAATGAAATAAGTCAGATTTTTGCTGAGTCAGATTGTACAGGAAGCTTATGGTTAATCATTTATCAATTAATTGCCAAATAAAAATTGAAGTGATTTAACATGTATTAATTGATGAATAATCAACAGTCTAAAAGTGGCATTAACGGTGCCTCATGTGACATTGTTTTATCTGACAGAGCCATTCAATGGATAAGGAAACCTCAAATAAGAAAAAAAAGGTTGGTTGTTAAAAGCACAATAACATCTGATTGAATGTGATGAAGAGGTGAAATAAACATTTTGTACATAAATATGTCATTTACCACAGCTGGAAGGTGCCGGAAAAGAGTGAAAATAAACCTTGAAAATGCTTGAAAAGTGCTTCAATTTGACTTTGGAAAAGGTGTGTGAACATGAAGTTGTGATTTTAATTAACATGTGCAAATGTGATTTTTAGGACCTCAGAGCAGACAAAGTCTTGAGGACCCCCTGTCTTGAGGACCCCTTGTGATTTCTGACCCCAGGTTGGGAACCAATGCTTTAGAAGAAGACTCAGCACTAATAATGAATCAACTGGAGTGGACTACATCTGGAGCAAAAAAGTCTGAGGTGCAAATCACTATCACATCCGTTAAAGGGTAAGTCTGGAGTTACTATAGCAAGACCAATAAATGTATTTGAAATGTAAATATAAATCTATTGTATGTATGAAGAGCAGTATTGCCTTGAAGAAGCCCCAGATGCCTCCACCAGCGTTGGGGTCTGCAGACATTCTTGGATCGTCCTGCTCCTCTGGAAAAGTGATAGGAGATCCAGTATCTAACCCTCCTGTCATGGCTGGCTGTTGAACCATGGGGTTGGACACCACACCTGGAAGATATGGTGGGACAATATTTAAAAAATAACTATTAGGGAAAAAAACAAGTGAATGTAACGTTTCTTACAACTGCTCTTACAAAGGCTTTACAATAACCCCAAAAAAAAGTCAAATACAGGAATTGTCAGTTCCAATTCCCTGCATGTATTGTCCCTGTCACTGAAAACTCCTACTGTTTGGTACATAGAGGGAAGCTTGTTAAGAAAAATGTCAGGCTGTAGTCAGGTTCAAGCTGAGATATGCAAATGATGATCGGGTTCAGGTTGGGTATGGACAGAATTTTGTCGGCTTTGGCCCTCGATGGGCTCAACTTTTCAGACATGATTGAAGCGCTACATCACTTTATTTTCTGAAACTCCTGAAATAATGACCCACATGTAGAGTGTTAAAGAAGAAGACAGTGTCGTTCTCACCCGGCATGGCGGTGGGACTGGAGAACGTTGGCATCAGTGGTGTCTGTGGTGTCCGACCGGCATGACCTCGCGTGATGTCATATCCAGCACTCATTGAGAAGGTGGATATTGGCGGGCCCACGGGAGGGGCCGACATGCCGGGAGCCGAGGGGGGAGCTGGTCTGATGGGGGAGACCAGAGGAGGCAAGGAGGGGGAGGTGGAAGGAATGAACGGAGGGGCCAAGGTGGAGGTGGGGGGAAACTGGGAGGTCGGGGGCAGAGGGCTGCTGAAAGCAGGGAGGGACGGGACAGGAGAGAGAGCACTGGAGACTGAGGGGTCACCGATGGAGACGGAGCTAGTGCCCGGGAGGGACAGAGGGCTGGACAGACCTGAAACACAAACAACAGCTCAGACATGCTGCTCACTGAGCCTGTTATCAAGAGCTCAGTGTTCAGAGCAGGTCACACTTCCCATGAGTCCACTGGAAACTCCTGTATGGTCCATATGAAACCCAGCAATGTTGTTTCATATGAACTTTTGTGATCAAAATGTCATGTATAGGCTTAGCAGATGACAATGGGCCTCATTCATCAATAATTTTCTAAGTGTTTTCTTTAATTTATTCTTAAAGGGATAGTTCACCCAAAAATTAGAATTCAGTCATCTACAAATCCTCCTGCCAGGTTTAGTTTTTTATTCCATAAACACTGGAGTTTCACAGGAAAACAGTGTTGTAGAATCTCCCAAACAATGGAAGTGAATGGTGTTAAGGAATTTTCCATTCTCTAGTGGTTATGCTAAGGCCTTCGAGCCATACCCTTAAGGTTTTAACCTTTGACAGACTTGCTGTCTCTCCTCTAGGACAGTAGATGCAGCTGTCTTCTCCTTTCGGATAAACAAGTGAACAACCTGATAGTGTTCTATGGTAGTTGACGTCG
>JAJHUR010115537.1:0-14153 GCA_027495735.1 Lutjanus campechanus | reverse complement strand
TGTGTGTGTGTGTGTGTGTGTTAGAGCCTTTGGTCAGATCTGGATTATGAAGCAACTGCACAAACCTCCAGTGTCACTGTCTTTCCTTCCGTCACTAAGCTTTTTAAAATGAAAACAATTCAATAAATCAGTGTTCAGTTGCAAAAAAGACTATCTGATCACAGTGTTGGTTATTGTAATAACTGTAATAAAAGTGTCTACATGTGTTCCATGTGATGTTTGTACAACCTGTATTTAAAAGTCAGGCTTCATCTCGAGCCTTCTGAAGTTCTGCAGTGCTGTTTTCCAGTGAGTCATCAGTTACATTTATATTCTATTCACTAACATTTTAATCCAATGGAAATGCTTTTTGTGAATCTAAAAAAAATGACAGTGTGTGTGCTTTTTAGCCACACCAGCAGCGTGGCATTGGGGATGGTAAAAGTGGTCTGTCCACTGGTCCAACACCAAGCCTAGGCTGATATAGCTCATCAACTCCTGGATGGACTCCTATGAAATCTTTTCCAATTCATCCCCTGGTGATCCCCTGTATTTTCCTTTAGCACCACCATTGATCTGATACAGTATTTGTGGTTTTGAGTGAAATGTCTCAACAACTAGTTGCAGCGCTTGGTTTTGGCTTGTCTGGTGGCAGCCTGCTCGGTCACAATTTTTTTGTATTTCAGTACACCAAAATATGTTCCTGAAAACATTTTATGTGAGAAACAGGAAAAGTAGTAACAGACTCTTGATCCTTCTATGAAATGAGATTTCTAACCTTCAAAATTTTCCAATATAATAAGTTTATTGCAAGTCATATTGTGTAACATGGATTTAATCAACTTGGCAATGACATTAAGTTGATATATGTAGCCTATACGGTGAGCAACTGAATTGTAGGATATGATGCAAGTCAACATTAAGTATTCTTAATATGCTAAAATAGCATAAATGCATTTGTGCATTCCTATTGGTTGGTTAGTAGAGTCAGATCATAGCAGCAGTCATATTGTAAGATGATTATCCTAAATTCATGACACTGAATCTGAATTTCATCCTTGGTTAAAGGATAACTTCGGTATTTTTCAACCTGGGCCCTATTTCCCCATGTGTATGTGTGTGTATGATTGATAGCTGCAACTCGTTTTAAAATTGGTGCGGTATTGAGGGACGCGGATGCAGGCGGCAGCTGCGAAACGAGTTATAACGGTAGATATCGGGACAAATTCGTAAAAGTTTGTGCATTAAACGTGCTTTTTTTCGCCACAGATCGGCTCACATCACCAGTGTAATCTCTGTCAACAGCATGCAAAGCGTCTCTCTTACCGTTCACTCTGTGACGACATCTCACAGGATCTTTGCTTGTTGAAGAATGTCTTCATTGCAGCGAGTAGGACAGCTGTTTTCTTGAGGTGTGTTTGGTGAAGTGTTTCGGGATTGGATGTCTTCTCTTCTTGGGCTGGCAGTAGTCATCTTGAGAAAAGTGTGCACTGCAGACCCGATGGTCTGCCAGGTGCAGTGTTTGGACAGGAGCGTTAGCATCCAGTTAGCACAATTAGCCACAACTTCAGCATGTTGCTGTCGGACAAAGTCAGCCTATGAAAGCTGTACAGGGTGTTGCGCGACATCCTGTTCTTGCACTTCGGCAAAGCAAAAACACGAACCATTGTTTTCAATAGTTGCAGTAAAACTTTCAACTGAACTCCGGGACAGCTAACTCCGCTCTGACCGGCTCTCAGCATGACTCCTGTTTTCTTCCGGCAACAAACAAAGATCCCGCAAGATGTCGTCACACACAGCAAGCAGTAAGTGAAGCATACTGTTGACAGAGTTTACACTGGCGATCTGATCCGTTTGTGGTGAAAAAAAGCACGTTTAATGCACAAACTTTTACGGACGAATTTGCCCCGATATCTACCGTTATAACTCGTTTCGCGGCTGCCGGCTGCATCCGCGCCCCTCAATACCGCACCAATTTTAAAACGAGTTATAGCTATCAGTCATACACACACTTACACATGGGGAAATAGGGCCCAGGTTGAAGGTTATCCTTTAACTGTGGTTGCAAGACCATGGGGACAGCTGTCTTTGAAACTCTGTCACAGTAGGACCTTCATTTTGGAGCTACAACCAATGATATTGCCATGTTTTTTCCATGTTGGTCATCTTTCATCAGGGACAGCCCAAATACACACAGTGTATACCAGGCTTAAGATGACAAACATGTTAAATATACCCGCTAAACATCAGCATGTTAGCTTTGTCATTCTCAGAATGTTAGCATTTTGACATTTAGGTGCACGACATCAAAAGGAAAAAGGAAAAAAAAAACAGCTAAAAGTGACAAATTTCTTTAGGAAGTGTAGACTGACCTGTGACACAATGCAGCATAAGTTCCCGTGTCCAGAGTCAATAGCATGGGTCACTCCTCTCTTGTCTTTTATTTGAGAATCCATTGGTTACTATTAGGGGGATGAATGCAGATGCACACACTGGCTGTAGCTTTGCTTCACACCCCTGATATCAAGTGTACTGACTCTGAAAAATACAGTCACGCTTGGCTGCACAAGGTCAAGAAAAGGTTGTGTCATATGTCATTGCAGCGACTCGCTGTCTAATCTCCTCTGATCCACATTAATGACCAAACCTTATGCTTTCTATGTAAAGGTCAAGTTCATTAGACATAATACAAGCTGCAATAAAAAAATTTTCAAAGAAGTTCATTTCTCATTATGGTCCTACCTTAAAATCTGGTGAGAGCAAGAAACAGCTATTTTTTGCCTCCTAGAAAGTGTTTAATAAAATCGCTACAGACGTTGACTTGAACTTGAAATACCCTGCCTCTGCTGCTTTTCTCCCTACTGTCCCTGTCCTCGTCAGGATTCAAGCAGGTAAAGTCGAGATGAGGAGCAGCACAACCAAATTGAGTTTTCGGCAGCATACATGGAAGTATACAGTGGCAGTCTGTTTGTCCCCGTAAATCCCACTGATCCGCCACAAAATCCAGTCTCGACCACAGAGGGCTCTGTCTGGGGCCCAAGGCAAGCCCTGACAGGTGGTGCCGTCCTGAGTACTGGCAAGGTGACTGTCTGCCACAAAGGGACAGCAGGGGTAACTCCTAAAAATATTGCACTAGACATCCAAAGCCTGCATACTGAACCACAGTATTTCTTTTTCTCTCGCTGTGTATTCATACACTGACATGATGCCTCACTATCATATGTTTTTAGAACCGCATCATTACGTTCTAACATAAATCAGCGCTGCTTGCTCCATGAGATATAAATGTGTTTTGTGGGAGATCTAGCACAGAGGAAATCAAATTACACAAACCCTCTATGTTCACATACATATCAACACAAATAAAAGGACGCATCCATGAATCACAGCCACCACAGTCCATTTATCTAAAGCTTTGAGCAACATGACAGGCCAGAAAGGTCCATTATGGCAATAATGCAAAGCTCACTTACACCAGCAAGGCTTCTCCTCTATCTTCAAAGCTATGAAATGTACTTACTATTGCAGCTATTTTAGACCAATTGCTTGGCTGTCTTCCTCTGTTTGTCTAAGAAGTGAAAGCAAAGCCCAAGTTCCGCCTTAAAAGACTCTCATACATCCAGTGTAGAAAGCTCCCTGCTCTCTGCCTCAGTCCTCACTGCCGGGAGCGTGTATGCTCACACATGTATAGGGAGCGTGTATGTGTGTCCAGGCCATGTGTCTGAATATGTGCGTGTGTTCAGTGTTGCAGAAATTTGGTGGTCTGTGTGCAGCCGCCACCATAACTCATTAGTGCAGTGGGACCATTGGACGAGGCTCAGTGCCTCAGATGTGGTAACAGTGACACCCACAGGAGGAGAAACGTACCGACCGACCTTCCTGCCAGAGGGAAACAAATTCCCACTACCTTCACTGATTATACCCTGGGTGCAAGCAGTTCATGGAGACATATTGGGCAAGGGTAAAATAATAAAATATTAATGGCACCTATTTTTTATCCCTTTCTTAAATAGGCCAAGAGAAAACTTTCTCAGCAAGAGTATTACAAATGACATGATATGCTTTGTCCGGTGTGCTGTGCTCCACGGAGCTGTTTGTACCTCACAGTAGTCCGTTTCTCTTCTCACAAAGTAAATCTGTTCCTTCATCAGTGGATCTCTTGAAGATAAAATTCCCACAGGATGATTCCTGTGATCTCTGTCATCAGTATACATCTGACACGTTATCTTGGGAACTATTAAAATCATCATCAGCTATAAATCTTTTTGGCTTGCAGGGGATCGAGTGGGGCTGCAGTATAGGAGAAGTGTGTTTATTAATGTAAGCTGGAGCTCAAGGCTGTAAACACAGTAAGCCAGATCCTGAAAGGAAGAAGGTTCTGTGATTGGTCCAAGGAAGAAAGAAAATGTTCCTCTAAAAATGTTTCTACATGCTCTACACTCAGTTAGTTAGTCGTTTGATCATTTTAACATGCACATCAGTCCCGATTAACTGAGACATGAAACTTTAGTCAAAACACTTAGAATACAATGTACTCACAATTTGTCTTTTTACCAGGTTTGAGATGCAGATGTTGTTCATATTGATGTTGCTTTATTCTCCATAGAGGGAAGAAGATCACTTCTGGAGCCACAAATTATCCATATGAACTTCTAATTAATGAGGTCTATCTGTAGATGTTGAAAGCGACAAAGATATAAGATAGACATCATTATATAAGATAGACATTTGTAGATATATATAGACATGTATATAGATACAAGATGATATAATGTACATACACTCAAATTACTACAAATATTAAGTTGTTTAATTATGACTTTTTTAAGTATTAATTGTCATGTTTTAACTATGTTGTAACAATGTCATTATATAAAGTACAGGAAATGTCATGTAGAAGACGTTGAACAGGAGTTGTACCATAGAATACCTGTTGCGTTGTAACATTTCACCAACATAACAGCAAGATCATTGTTTGGTTATGTTGTCCCTGTAATACTGCAATAATGTTTTTACAATGTTATAAAGGAAACGTCACAATCACAACATCAGAGGAACATACCAAGTAAAATGTCAGGTTTTAGCAACGATGCAGGAACATTATAATATAAACTACAGGAAACATCATGGAGAGGACATTGAACAGTGAAAATACCTGGGTATGCCTGTTACATTGTAACATTTCAACAGTGGAGCAGCAACACAACTTGTGGTAACATAACTGTAATGTTGCAATAACATTGTTACAACGTCACAAATGAAACATCACAATCACAATGTGGCAGGGACAGTGTGTGTGGGGGGAATGTACTTTTTGCTGTATTATATTTGTTTTGCATACTAAAAGTATAAGTAATAAGTATACATGTAATAATCATAAATATAATACAATGCTTTATAGTAAATTAAAATAGGGCCTCTTGCAATTTAATACACTGGTAAAAATATAATAATGTATCTCTAAGTCTGCAGCCAACTGCATAATGAGTAATTTGCTATCTTATGTAAATTTTTCTGAACATAATTACCTGCTTTTGCCTAAGTCAAATTTTGAATGCAGGATTTTTACCTGTAACACATTATTTTTCATCTCACTGCTATTTTTGCTTAAGTAAACAAGCTGAGCATTCTCTGCCATCATCATGTGTGCACCATGGCACCACACAGCATTTGTACTTGTTTGTGTTATTATAGACATCAACAAAGGATCTGAGATAGGATTAGGCACATAACAGCAAAGAGAAGATGAAGTTAAGTGAATCATCTGTCACTCTGGTTTCCATCTGCCCATGAAATGGACAAATTACTCTCCCCTCCATCCAGGCCTGAAATAACAGCAGTCAGGTGACTTGCGGTCGCCTCTTCTGTCCTCAGTACGCATATTTAGGTTCTGTATGTCATCGAAAACACCACTTTCTTACCTATTACCATGATCCTCATCAATTACCCATCTGGCTAAGCTTAAAGTTATTTTGTTGTGAATGTCCTGTGAATGCCAAATGTTGCCTGTACAATTTCAGCTGCATGCTCTCCAGCTGCTGTCTGCTTGGCAGTACATCGAGCTTAACTGGCTAAATGGCCGTGCTGCTTGTTGAATCAGGGTGGTAAATATAGTATTGCGACAAGCCAAGGCCCAGTGTTTCTCAGTGGTCAGAAATTTAGCTGCTGTGCTTTTTAGAAAAATATTCCAGCCGTTTCAGCCCATCATGGAAATGGGCTAATTATATCCAGACCCTGCTTTAATGCCAGAAAACTGACAACTGTAAGGATTCTTATTGTTTTTCATGTGTAGTGCATCTGCTATCTAGCACAACTTTATTATATTATGGTTGTTGCATTTTTTGCTGCAATTCCATACTTACTACTTAATGTTTGTACGCTAATAAGATGTATACTTTGTACCACATTAGGCACAAACAACAAAATATATGTTCTTTATTCTGCGCTCTTGAACTCTTTATTAGAACCTTATTAGGCTTTATTAGAGGGTAATCAGGGACCCATTACAACAGAACTGTACTGTGAACTAAAGTGAAATCGCATTTGTGCTACCTCACCATTTAAAACAATATATGAACTCAAACAAAAATATAGACGCAGAGGAATATTTTGGCTATGTTGGACTGACAGACTTTATATTACAGCAGATTATGTGATTTGATCAAAGAAACAGGCACGAGTTTAGAAGTTGTAGATATGTGCTGTTATTTCACTTTAGTTGTTGTCTGTTGTAATGAGTCTCAAATTACCCCCTAAGAAAGTCTAATAAGGGTCTAACAAGTGGATATAATACACTTTAGTTTACTGTACAGTTCCGCTAAAATGTGTCCCTAATTACCCTACTGTTCTAATAAAGAACACATTATTTATAGTTTTTGTCTAATTGGATACAAAGTCTTGTTACATCTTGTTCAGGTAAATGGTGTCTAATTAGGGTATAGCTGTGTATATTGACTGACTAATAAGGAATATATTATTTGTTTTTGTCTAATTTAATACAAAGTACAGCTTGTGATGTCTTATTAGTGCAGAGTAAAATAAAGTGCATTGTATGAGTATGGGTCAATTTGATCTGATCCAGCAGGATAAATATACATTATTAAAATACTGAGTGAATCTGGTTCAATATAGGAACAAAGAGTGCTAAACTATGAACAGCTGTGCCAGATGGAGGCCCCTGTGTCTCTCTTCTGTTTGATTTGCTCCCTCTCAGCCTTATCACCTGGGTGTTACTGTTGGTGCCCCACTAACAGTGCACCTGCACACAGCGGTGGGGGCAGACAGGAGCTGGGGGTGCCCTTTTATCTCAATCCTCATCTCTCCTGTTGGGGTAGCACCAACTGAAAGGCTGTGGTCACGGCCCTTACTTCTCTGTCACCACAGGCAGCGGCACCACCTGGGGGGAGAATGAGCCTGTGCTTTAGTGCTGCAGGACTCCCACAGCACTAAAGCCTATTTACCCGTGTAGAGTCACTTTCTCAACCATACAAACAAAAACAGGAGCATGCTAACGCATGTCAGCACACCATCAGGCTTAATCAAAGAAGAATATCAGCCACATTTTAATGTAAAGTACACTAATAAGACATAACGAGCTGTACTTTGTATCAAATTAGATTTACACAGTATTAGACCCTTATTAGACCCTTATTAGATGCAATTAGGGACATATCACAACATAACTGTTCTGTAAATGTGTATTATTTCCCATTGTTGGACCCTTATTAGACTGTGTCATACACTTAAGTGAAATCTGCTACTTCCCCATTTAAAACAATATGTAAACCAGATCTACCAATTAAAGCCCAGAATTATAGAGGAAGAGTAATATTTTGTCTCTGGGTGACTGAACAGACTGACAATTGTAAGGGACCAGCCAAAGAAGGTGTGTCTCAAGTGCCAGATAATGTGATTTTGCTTTAGTTAATAGTTCTTACCCTCTAATAAGGTCTTACTAATAAGGATCTAACAGTGGGAAATAATACACTTTACAGTACAGTTCTGCTGTGATGTGTCCTCAATTACCCTCTGATACTGTCTAATGAAGGACATATTATTTCTAGTTTTCAAGTACGGCTTGAAACATCTTGTTAGTGTACTGTAAAATGAAGTGCATCCAGAATATTCTGTAAGTTAAACAGAAAATCAGTGGCATCTTATGCAATAAAATGTTCTGCTTTGAATCAAAACAAGACAATGTGTGAATTCATATTGTCAGATTATCTTCAGCAAGTGTCTTTGTCCAATTCAGATGTGAGTCATACATGAATAATATACTCAATCCTGATACCAAATGTTGCCAACAAAATGTGTGTCGATGCAGTGACATTTTTTTCCCTACTGCTCTGAAAGTTTAACATAGCCCTGAAAAGGTCTTGTCCTTTTGGTCTTGCTCCACTGTGCCATCCACCAATTAAATGTGAGGTGACAGGAGCGGACATTAAACATGCATAGTTTCAGACTCAGTACCCAAATGTGAGCACATTCTTCTTAATGTTTAAAAGTAAAGTAAACCAACATGCATGCTGGAAAATGTGTTCCGATTTTCTGCAGTATGAACTCGAGCCAAATCCTGTCACGCACGCTTAGTTTCTCTTTCTAGCACAAACATTTCATTTATTTTCCCCTCTTCTCCACTCAGCAACACAAATACATACTGTACGGGCAAACACACTCCCTGGTACATAAGAGAACAGCATCCAAGAGTGGCACATAAAACTGAGACATAGAACAAGAGAGCCTTTGCAACCTATAGCCAGCTGGGGCAACAAAACTAAAGGATTCTAAATAATAGCAGTGCTAAATAAGTCACTGCAGCTAACCAACATTAAATTAGCTAACACACTCTTTGCCATCACCTCCCAGGTTTCCAGCCTTTGTAAGCCATTTGTTTCTACAGAAAAAGCACAGAGACACAGACTGTAGCGACATGAAATTAATTACAGTGCTGCATGTTCACCCAGTGGGCTACAAACACTGAAAAGCTGACAATTGTACCCAACTAACACCTTCTCCCCAAACCACACACACACAACAAACACACACATACACTCCTTTTCCCTCATGAAAAAACTTTAGTTCTTAGTTATTAAAGGACCCTTTAGACCAACCTAGACTGACTAAAAATCAATTAATTTACCAAATATCCACAAAATTTAGCAAGAAAAGTTTGTTAACAAAATGTCTGCATATCTTTCATAGAGGATATCACAATTTTTATTCAAAATCTATCGGTGTCTGTCTTGCACCTGCAAGAACTGGTGAAGAACATTTGAACATGATTATGCTTTTTTCTTGTTTCCAGAATTCTCATTTTCATTTTCACATCAATGTAGATCCTGGGTTTTCAACAGGGGGTCTGTCAACCTCAGGGTGTCCTCAGAGTTACTGCCGGGGGGCACCAAATTATTTTCTGACAAGTTGTTTGTTGTTTTTTCAAAAATAAAAAATGCCTGAAAACACATATTAACATGAATCCAACATAATTAAGTCAGCCAATTCATTTTAAAAAATCAAAACATTTACTTTGCATAAAATTCATAAAAGGCTACCCATGAGTCTTTGTGCAATCATATTAGCTAACTAACCTACCAACCTATCCATAAAGGTAAACTACTTAGCTATATATTATTGTAGAATTATTGGCCAATTAGCTGTTTTATTACCCCGAATAACTGAACAGACACCCTTGAGAGCCACTATGGGTCAGCTAAGTTCACAAGCAGGAGACTCTTGCATACTGTACACCTCAGCAACCACCAACAAAACTGCAAAGGGTTGCAGCGTTGCTACCACTAGCAACGCTGCAACTGCAGCCAACTTAACATGTAAGGCCTAATTAGAGAAGACCCAAAAATATTCAATCCAGTATATGTAGTAGGGGGTTCCTGTTCCGTCGCTTTATCAACTAAGGGGTCTGTGACCTGAAAATGTTGAAGCTGCGGATAATTCTGAGGCACTTTGCTATTTTCTCTTGCCTTATCCGCTTACCTTACCTTAAAGTGTCACAGCGGAATTAGTCAGCATGACTTAACAAAATATGTGGTTATGGTTTTTACGGAAGAGCAATAGAATAACTACAGTAATACCCTTGCTAATTGCTTGCTTAGTGTCAGTTAGCATGTTAGCGAAAAAGGTATAGTTTCCTCCATTTAGGCAAAGGTCAAAAGCTGGTTAGCGCTGGTTTTCTAGTAGTCAATGCCACAAATCCAGGTGTCAAAGTTTAACTCAGCCAAACAAGGTACATTCTGGAGTGAGCAGGGACTTTAAACTTCTTATTAAAAATTTAAAATTTACACTGTTTTGCAATTCATCTTGACCAGTTTTTGATGGACAGATGGTGGGTACAAACATAACTGTAGTGACTATTAGGTCAGTTTGTTGAAATATATTTTTGAAAAGGAATGCATCAACAGAAAGTGACCAGGAAGGTTACTAAAGCCAAAACTGGAGTCACATCAATATGCACATCAAAACTTGTGCTTCTGTCAAAATGTTAAGTCTTGTTGGCGTCTTGTTCACAGAGATGATCTAACTTGAAATTTATTTTATTTATTTTTTATAGTGGTGCCTGCACATATACATCAAAGTTAGCTACCTACAGCAATAAAAACAGACAGATGTTGTATTTCACAGCTGCTTATCGTCATCATTTCATGACAAGCTTTTGTGGCTGCCAGGTTTCATTATTGCGATCAGTTGTGCTGTGACATTTTGTCTCTGTCCTCGGGGCCCCTGGCAGTGAGGGTCAGTTGCAGCTGCGTCAGGTGACAGAAGCAGGTGAGTCAATGCAACATCATCCTCACCTTCCTGGTGGGACATCGCCAACTAGAGCATCACTGAAAGACAAAGAAAGGACAAGTTATACTGTTTTCTTCTTCTTTTACTTGACAGGACAGATGAAAGCGTTATGGGTACATAATGTGTGCAGAGAAATGTAAATGCTTTCACCTCAAGTCACTCCTGCTACACTGACACAGTAATAAATGCTGCCACCAGAGGACACTTAATTGCATTCAGACAGGCACATGGCGAGATGTGGAAAGACAAAACCATTAAGTCCTTTTCCAGCTTTCCCTTTCCTCATGTTGGACGCTCCACTGGCTCTGGCTGATTTGGAATGACAGCTTCTCTTACCTGCATAGCAAATCTGTTGTATTCCTTAAGATTAAAATAAGTACAGCATTACACTGCAAATGATTATCTCATTGGCTTTGTTTTGTGTGATCATCAAACGCAATTCAGGAGTGTGACAATCAAATTAGTGGAAATGAGAGCTGACTCGCTGTTCAATTAAAATCAGGCTCCAGTTGTTCCTGAAAGGGTTGCTTGTCAGTGTAATTGAATTGTATCACCAGGAAATCATGCATGGAAACGATAATTTTGCAAAGTAATTATTTTACCTTCTTGAATTCGCAACCAGTGGACGCTGTGAGCACTGCGTCTTATATGCTTTGGGAGAGGAAAGTGGCTGAAAGTGCTAGCAGCGCCTGCCAAACACAACACTTTTATTTGACGCAATCTGTCTCTCAGCTCCACCCACAGCCCAAGCAAACAGCTCTGTCTCACTGAGAGAAAACACAGGCTTCAGCCAGCATGGCTGCACTGAGAGAGAATTCCATCAAAATGAAAGGCCTTATTAGTTGTGTCAAATACTGATATTCACCATGGCAAAGTGCACAGAATACAGATAGCATTACACAAGCATACAGCAGGCCATATCAACAGCTCAAGGAAAAGGGCCCCAGACAATAACTTGAGGGATGGTGTGATGGCAGGCCTATGAAAGGCGTCACAGATGACGTCTAATCTGTATTAAAAGACCTGGGCTGGCTGTAATCACCTCTCTGTCACTGTGCTAATGGAATCCAAAGGCAGATAACAGACACGAGAGAGCAAAGAGGGTCAAAAACAGCACAACACACACACAAAAAAAAGACGCGCAGAAAAAAAAACTCCTGATAACAGCAGGCAGACAAAAACATCACAGCAATTGTGAAGGCCAAGACAGAGCAGGCTGAGAGCGGAGAGAGTGGAGAGCAGAGGGCAACTGTCAAAGACGGGCCGGGGTATACGATTATGTACTCCCCTGTGTTCATAAAAGGGAATTTCAATCAATTTGAAGGAGCTAACACTATTAAATATTGACACTCTCCTCCTCCTGCCTGCCTGCTAACCCTTCCTCCTCCTTGGTTTAGCAATCACACATGATTGCCAGATGATGTTGATCATAATTAAACAGCCAGCCCCTCTTTATTTTTTCACTCATTTGTGCCATTAATTGGGCTGCTGAGATTTTCCTAGAGACGTCACCAGTATCTTATAAGCTACCGCTACATTACATGTCTGTAACATGAGTAGTAGAAGTAAACGTGCATTCAAAAGCTTAATTAAAACCCGGTTGGTGATGCCCTGTTTAAAAATGGCTGTTGTTTCAATCTGAAAAAGGTGCCTAAAGGGTAAAAAGGGCCCTTCTTGTCTCATTGTGTGAAAACATTTCCTTTTTATTGGCAGTCAGAGGTGATGGTAGCCATTTTAAGAGGCACTTGAGCTGCATAATGTCTCAGCATAATCAGCATGACATATTAAACATAACCACTTCTACTAATGAAGGCATTAAATAAGCTAAATAACAAGTAGACTGCAGAAAACACAGCACAGTGTAGACCACAGACATCTTAAATGTCTGACAGCAGGTGTTAAACACCACCTTCAACAGTAATTGTAATCAGTAACAGACATGGTGGGCATGAATGTTTATTTGCTCTTGAAGGGGATGTTGCTTTGAAATTTTAAGAGAAACACTTGTCCAGCTTTGGCCATTCTCTTTGAGCCTTTTTTTAAAAAAAAAGGGGATCAATAGATTGATGGCCAGTTAGGTTTTAGCAGCTGCTGTAATGCACCACAAAAGTCTGGAGAGAGAGTTCAACCACAAAGCACAGAGCTCCATGAGCACCGCTCACCTGTGAGATACAAGAAGCAAGAAAAATGGTTGCTTTGCAAGATGGTCTGTCTTAGTGATTATAGCCTTGTTTAACCAGACTTGTCTCCACAGCACTGTGTCAGGACTGGATAAAGGTCTGGCTCCACCCTTTATCACTCATAGAGAAGAGAAGCAAGATCACGCCCCTTCAAGTGGACCACCATGAGACCTTACTTCAAAAAACACAAGGATACAAGGTGGTTGATTTATCATTTACAATGACATAAAATGAGATTTGAACGGTAGTCACTGGCGAGAGACAAATAATCTTTTATCCTGTTCTTATTGTGCCATGAATTACACATCTGATGTTCGTAAATTTAAAAGATAATTTTACAGTTCAAGAAAGTTGACATTTGTTGTAAAACTGTTGTCACACAAGCAGCAGGTTTTGCTTGTTCTTTCTCTTCCTAACTGATAAAAGGACCAAGGGTTGCTGGACTAAATACTTACACTTATAAAGGACAGCGATGTTGGTGTTGATGACATAGTATATTGTGCAAGATGAGCGGTGTAGTTCACTGAGCAGTTTCACACAAAACTAAGCAAGAAAAACTAACTACAAACAGCGACTTTCTTGACTTGTAAAACTATCTTTTAACTTGATAAACATTGTGTGTAATTCATGGCACAATTGAAACAGGAACAAAAATTATTTGTCTCTCACTGTTGACTAGCATTTATATTTCACTTAAGTAAGGTCCCATGGGGCACACCAGAAGTGAAAGGACTCTGTATCAGAGCTAAATGCTCTGTCTTGTCTGTATATTTTTTAAACCAATCACAATCATCTTGGGCTGTGCAAAGCCCACATTGCAGCGATGGTGCCCCACAAAATAGAGTCACTAGCTAACTTGTTTTGGTGGAGCATTTGCATGTGTGGAGTGAGCCATATTTAAATGTCTAAAATCCTGCAAAAGAAAAGATTACACCTGCCAGCCTGTTTACTTTAATAACATTAACAAACAGGTGAAGGTTAATTTATGCTAAATGTTACATACACATACAGAAGCAGACAGAGTCTTCTGTTTGTACTCCGTGTTCATCCATAGTTGTGCACGCCTTCTGAGAATTTACAGATATGGAAGAAATGGAATAGTACCACCAGAAGTCGTGGGAGCAGTGTAGCAGTGTAGCCGATAATTTAAGCAAGACGCGACCACAGGACATGGTGTAGACGTTTTAATCATCT
>JAJHUR010115533.1:5844-17423 GCA_027495735.1 Lutjanus campechanus | reverse complement strand
CACAGAAATACAGCAACAAAATCATTGGGATTTTGTACGAAATATTGTCACAGTACACAATGTAAGTCAATGTTAATGTTAAATCAAGTTTGTTTTTTGTTTTTTTGGGGTGTTTTTTGTTATTTTTCAGCAACTACTTTGATTTACTCGGTTCATTCTCAGCAGAATGTCAGTTTCAAAATCTGTCTGACTACCACTTTAACAGTATGGTTTCTTTTACCACTGAGACAGGTATCCAACGCACTCAGAATATGTCCAGGTCGTGAAAGCATTGATTGTAAAGTACCCCTTCCTAAGAGATGCACATGGGAATGGTTATGTAAGTATCTCTCCTTTGGTTGCTTCTTGTTAAACAGATTCCAGTGTAACATAAGTATGCAGAATGAATTAATAAACTTCATAAACTGTCATATCTGTTTGGAACATCCAGCATACGTGGCACAGTCAGCTGAAGAGAAAATTTAAAGCCGAACGGTCACCACTAATAAACAACGAGGAAGTCAGACGGTTCAAGGAGAAGTTTCAGCAACTGAGAACATCAAAGTCCACAGAGGAGTCTACATCCTCTTGTGCAAAACGACTAAAGCCAGCTTTAGTAAGTCGTCACAACCTCACTCTTGCACAAGTACAAAAGTTATGGAAACTAATTTACTCAACCACCAACCATAGAAACCAATTAATGTGGTCTTTATGGGGAAAAATAGCTTTTGACAAGTTGTTTTTTCTAAACAGATGTCATTGTACTGAACTCTACTGGTGTAATGCACATATAGTGGAATTTTCACGTACTTGTTTGACTTTTTTATTCCTGTGGTTAAAGTTAAATTGACATACCACATGGTCTGTGTTGTTTTTGTCAATAAATCATTTGAATGATTCTTAATTCACATTCCTAGTATAGCATATTTCATATTATGGAAGGTAATTTATTTTAAGTGCTTAATATAGAATTAATAATACCAAAGTACATAAATTTAACTTTTTCATACTTTTTTTGTATGTACATGATCTAAGATCTGTAATCTCTACTTCTGATAAAGGATTCATGCCTCGCAGGGGAGGATGCCACCTCTGTTGAGGCTCATGTCAAAGTCCTGCAAGAGCAATACAAAAAGGTGCATTGCAAAACAAACCTGGTGAAAGACCGCATGATGAAAACCCATGCATGGAGACGACGTGAGGTAGCAGAAGGAATGTCTACAGAGGATCTTTTGAAGAGATATCCATTCCTGAGAACATCCGCTGGGGTAAGAAGAGCATTTAATCTGATGTCAATTTGAAAAAAAAGTGATAGAACTGGACTTCTCCTCTTGCCGTCCATCTTTAAGGAGAAGATAGAGGATATCGTCATACTTGGAAAGGTAAATATTTGTTGTACTTAGTGGCTGGCCATGCTAGTAGAACAATTAAACCATTAAAAAAGAACAACTAAATCATTAAAGATTAAAGTTATACCATCCACTCACCCTTATGTCAGTTTAAACACAGGTTTGTCCATATAATGCACAGGGAGGTTATTTGAGAGAAAGATATTTCCCAGTGTCTTCAGTAAAGTACAGAATAAAAGGTAATAGGGACCAAATTCCTCTTGGATAGTGCTGACCTTCTTGTGTATATGGTTGACCCCCACAAGGAGCACATGAGAGAATTTTCATGTTTATCCCTTGAAATTAGTTCTTCTGTTGGTTTACTGTGCATCCCTTATCAGATAAAAGTATGCTAAAATGAAAATGTTTCTCTGTCATAGAATAATCCTTCTACTCCGTACCCAACCATTCAACTGAGAGATCAAGATTGGAAAACTGCCCTCTCCAAACGATGTCAGTGTGTCATCAGTGTTGATGGAATTGAGGTATGTTCTTGCACCTCAGTGGATGAGGCCTTCATCGCAGCTTTCTGCATGTACTTCGTGTTCAACATGGCATATCCTGCATCCCTGAAGAAGACACTCGCCTTTCTCCAACGGCACGTTGCAAACATTATGGAAAATGGAGACCCACCCCTGCCAGTAACTGTCACTCGAGTAGTTAATCTCCTTTACTGAAAATGCCTGGACACCATAGGTGTTCAAAATGCACAAAGAGAACCGTTACACTTAAGAAACTGATTCACCATATCGGACTTGTACATGCCCATGAGCCTAATTTCAGGATTACATGTGGAGTAAATAACTGCCAGTCTACCTATTCCAAGTACCATTCTTTTAGGCGACATGTTTTCCGAAAACACAAGGACATTCCTAATTGCTCTGAGTCTGAAGCAAATGAAGATTTCGAAGAACAGGTTGAACACCCACATGCAGATCCTCATCCAACCCTGCCTAGTATGGACAGTTTGCTCGAGAATTTAAGAGACCACTTGTTAAGCTTCATTATCAAGTGTACAGAAAAAAATCATCTGTCCCTCTCTGTTCAACAAGATATTGTTTCTGATGTAAGTTTTTTATTGTATTTCTTCAAAGAAAACTATGATTCATTCATTTCTTATCATTTGGATAAGAGCGGTTTTCAAATTAGTGATTGCCCAGAACTTGAGCAGGTTTTATCTACTTCAGACTTTTTTCAGAGAGCATTTGATTCAATTCGATCTCCTTACATGGTAAAGCAACACTGCAAATTAAAAATGGACATGACCGAACCTATCAGTTACACTGTAAGAGACAATACAGGGAAGAAAATTGGTAGTTATTCCTATGTTCCAATCACACAGGTATTGAAAAAATATTGTCAGGTGGAAGATGTGTGGGAACAGATTGTTTTGGATAACCACAGAAAACGAGATGATGATATTCTGACAGACTACACTGATGGGATGTACTTTAAAGAGCACCCCTTTTTCACAGACCACCCTTCAGCTCTAAGACTTCATTTGTATGAAGATGAGGTGGTGCTTGTGAACCCCATCGGACCAAAAAGAACTAAATACAAAATCTGTGCTTTTTATTATACAGTTGGAAATATAAGTGGGAAGTATTGCTCAAACTTGAGTCATATCCATTTAGGCTTACTGGTACGCCATTCATTTGTGAAAGCAGTTGGGCTTGAGACTATTCTACAACCCTTAATTGATGACCTCAAAAGGCTCTCCACAGAGGGCTTCACTGTGATTCAAGACGATGTAGAGCACACAATGCATGCTGCTCTAGCCACAATTTCATGCGACAACCTGTCTGCCCATATGATTGGCCAGTTTTCTATGTGTTTCAGTAGTGGCAGGATATGTCGATATTGTATGGCAACCTATTCAGAGATACAGCACAAGTTTTGTGAAGAAGGTTTTCTTATTAGAACACCAGAAATACATAAATACCACATAAACTGTGTAAAAAATGATAAGAAAAGTGCAGCCTTGTATGGTGTCCATGGCAATTGTGCATTTGATGTACTGCCTTATTTTGATGTGACAAAATGCCTTCCGCCAGATGTAATGCATGATTTACTGGAGGGAGTCATACCTCTTGTAATGAAGTTAGTCATTTGCAAAGCTCATAGTGAAAAGCACATAACCATTAATGAAGTCAATGATGAGCTGAAGCATATAAATCTGGGGAAGAATGACAGACAGAACAAACCTGTGGAATTAAGTGAAACAATCCTTCGAGATTCTGGTATAGCTGGATCAGCAAGTCAGATTTGGTGCTTATTCAGACTACTACCTTTTTTAATGGCACACCAAATCCCAACAGGTAGTCAGTATTGGTATGTGTATTTATTGTGCTCTGAAATAGTTGATATTGTAATGGCTACAAAAGTGAGAAAAGATGAGCTTGCTCATTTGAAATTGCTTGTTGAGGAATTTCTTGTTAAAACTACAGAAGTCTTTGGAAATGTTTTGACACCGAAGTGTCATTTCTTGATTCACTATTCCAGACTTATGTTGATGTATGGTCCTCTTCGCCCATTATGGTGCATGAGATTTGAAAGTAAGCACCAATACTTTAAAAATATTGTGGATAACTGTAGGAACTTTGTCAACATCACTGCAACTCTCAGCAGCCGTCATCAGATGAAGCAATGTTGGGAGTTTTCTTCCAATAGGCTCCTAGGTGACTTTGAATATGCACTCAGCAAAGGCATTAGTATGCCATTTTCATGTCTGCCAGGTGAGTTACAGAAAACTCTGAAATTAAACCAAAGATTTGAAAACTTTCATTTCAAGGATAAAGTGCTTCAGCGTGTATCATCTGTTTCTGTGAATACTGTCAAATATGCACTTGGAGATGTTTTTGTTGTAGGGCATGTGCACACTGAAGCCATCCCTTTGTTCTTTAAAACCAAGTACATACTGAATGTGGACACGTTGTGGGTCTTGTGTGGAAAACTGTTGATTCCTACCTCTTATGAAAGTCATTTCCATGCTTACAATGTCGCAGTTGATAAGGAATGGACTCTGCTTAGCCCTGGAAATGAATTAGACCATCAAGCTCTTGACACGTATTTGGTCGATGACAAACTGTTTGTGTCTTTGAGATACAGAGTTTAAGGTTTTGGTTTTTGTTCTAGTAGAGTTGCAACTTTGTTTTCATAGTAAGTCAGTTTCCTTGGTCTTGACTTATTGGTCAGGTGTTCATATTCGTTTTGTTAATGTCTGAAAATGTTAACCTGCTACTTTTAAGTAATTGCTGCATCTTTTTTGCAACAGCTGATAAGCATTCAGTTTGTCCTCTATGCTTTTATGCAAGCCTTTTTTTTAAAAAAAGGAAAAAAATGGCAATTGTATGAATGAATTGTAGTTTACTATACTGTACACAAATTTTTAAATGAGGAAATAAAATGCAATGAACAGTCAAGAAATTGTATATTTTTGTCTCTTTTTAGAGCTTGTCACAGGGGGGTACTGATATAAGTACACTATTGTACCTTTTTATGGGTACATTTTTGTTTTATGATATGAAGGTACATTTTTCTCATACTAGGTCCACAATTGTACTTAAACTGGTACAATTTGATAAGGTACAAAATTGTACCAGCACAAATGGGTACAAGATTGTCTCTCAAAAGGGTACGCCTGGTGCGACAAGGGTTTGTACCCTTTTTAGTACATTTTCGTACTTCTATTTTTCTCTGTGGTCTATTTAGATATATGAGGCTTTATAATTACAAATTATTTCTTTTCCCTTATTAGTGAGTTCATCTTAAAAGACACACTCGCGCACAGCTGTTTAACACTTATGAAAGGTGTTTTGTGATTGTGGAGACCTGTGTCTCCTGTGTCTCCAGCTTTTAGCTGGTCCAAAGCGCAATGCGCTTGTCGATTGTTAAAGTGCCCTTTGAACATGTTATCCATCAGCAAGTATATTAAAGTTAACAGCGTGCGCGTGTCTCGCGTTTGGCTGAAGTCTCCACAAGACAAGACAACACAGAACACCTTTCATTAATGTTAAATAGCCGTGCGCGCGTGTCTTTTAAGATAAACTCAATAATAAGGACAAATATATTATTTTATGATTATAAAGCCTAATAAATCTAAACTGACCTGTAAAGTGCGCATGGGACGGGATCACAGCTGTCAGATCGTCTTTATCAGACGAGTCAACATGACAGCTGTTTGTGTCTGTTTCTTGTGATCCAGAAAAACAAGGATTAAATAATGATTATCTATAACGTACAAGATGTATAAGACATGACCGCATGAGTCCAGTCTGACCCAGAGAGAAGAATGTGTGCTTTTATTGGAGCTGGTTGGATATATTTGAGTGTAATTTTGCGCACTTCAGATTTCAGGAACTCTTTCTGATTGTTTCGTAGCGGGACAGAGGAGCAAGGATGGGAGGAGATGAGGTTTAGGTGGGAAGTAATTATTAATTATAAGATACAACACAATTTCAATGTGCTTCACTGTAAAACATAACCAGTCTGCATGACATTTGCGGTTCATTTATTGTAATGGTTTTTGCAGGTGTTCATGTAAAATACATTTTTCTTTTGCGCCTTTATTAGATAGTGCAGCTGAAGAGTGGACAGGAAACGGGGCAGAGAGAGAGAGGGGACGGCACGCAGCAAAAGGGTGAAAACGGGACTCGAACCAGCAACCGTTGAAGAGAACTTACAGCTGAAATACATGCGGTTGATGCTCTACCCACTGAGCTAAACCTCCACCCCTAAAATAAACTATTCACACGTGAAGCTGCTTTGGAGACGTCCTGCTGTCTTCATATATTGCATACTCTCATGTTTTCACTTCTCGAACCAGGAGATCGGTCTCCTCGCTTCGAAAATCTTTTCTCTTAGCTTCCTCCTTGTGACTCGGAGGTCATACTGCCGCTGCTTGGGCTGTCAGCGCATTTACCTCTTACACGTAATGAGAGCCGACTCTCTCTGATTGGTTTATTGCATGTTCAGCCCTATGGTTCAGCCTAAACTCGCCGGTGAATTAATGAGGCACTTGGGCACACCTGATAGGTGTTTGCTGCTTTGCGCCAGCGGCGCAATGGGCGTGGCATGGCAAAATATCACTCGCGCCTCCGGAGGGAGACACCTTGAATAAATGAGATCCCACTGGGCCTGCCCATTGCGCCTTGCGCCTTGCGCCGAGCGTAAGATAGGGCCCCTGGTGTTAAATGCACAATAACAACAACAGCATGACAGTGAAACAAAAACTGGTTAAAGTTGGTTAATATTTTCCTCCAATCAGGACTGAATTTTACAGATAGTTAATCATTATGGATTTCCTGTGTTTTCACACTCATATAAGCTAAAAAAATAAATAAATAAATATTTTGTAAGGAAGTAAAAATATTAAACAGGGCAATCAGCCCTATTTTTTCTCTCTTTTTTTATTCTTTAAAGTCCGGCCCCTATAATATCTGCTTGGAAAAACTCTGGCCCTTGAATAAATGTTTTTGGCGACCCCTGCTCTGTACAGTATTTCAGTCCTGCACACAGTTTGACCAATGCTGATTAATGTAGCCCCTGAATTTGATCGATGAAGAGTTAATTTATTTGTTCACCCATGATTTTGATCATTGAAGGGCATTTTTTTTCTTTCCCTTTATTTGTTTTAAGGTAACTGAATAAATCTAACTGTCATAGTCTAATTCGAAAGAAACTTTTTCTTTGTATTTTGGAATAACTGACTTGACCTTTTGTGCTTCATAATCATATTGAGTATACAGTGTATACAAAACAGTGGCTGGCCTGGATGGATCTATAACACTGGATTGTGAAATATGTGTTAGACAGACTCCACCTGTGACACACAAGGCTGTGTACATTTTGTCCCTTTGTCCATAATTCTTAACGTGTGGCCTGATAAAAGATCTCATGAACTTGTGATTAAGTGTTTTTTGTTTTTAAACTTTTTGCAAAGGATGTTGAGGGCCCCATGCCTGTGTTTGTCTTGGGCCCCAAAACGACTAAATCTGCCCCTTTTTTAGGATTGAACTCACTGCTGAGATCCCTTTACTGAGCGTCACTGAATGGCCACAAACAGTAGAGCAGCTTATGTCCATAAGAATATGACATGAATCCTTTGTTGAATAAATAGTGATACATATTGGCAATTCAGATAAGCTAATTAGTCAGCTGGTTAACCAAACTAACAAGCAGGTAAAGTCAAGTTTTTTAACCTCGAAATCACAATTTTACTTTGAGGTCTTTACAATCTGTACAGCATACAGCACCATCTGCCCTCAATGTTAGAAGTTCATTCGCATGAATGAAAAGAATTTAAAGTTATCTCGAGATGCTTCTTCAAGTTAAGCTTCCAATGTAGAAAGCAGCTTGGTTTATGATAAATGTTCTTTATCTTTCCATAAAAAAAACACATTCCTGACGGTGTCCTGGCTGTGCCACTCCTCCTGTGTGTGTGGCAACTGCACTGCACAATTTGTTACACATTTTTAAAAAACCTCTTCATTGAAAATGCATGTCACATATTTTAGAGCAAATAAAACCCTTTAAGTGATCTATTGTCTTCAGTTAAGTGCAATATAACAACAGATTTCAGGATGAACTCCTTATGTTCTACTAATTATACTTTGATGTTATGAAACAAACAAAGAAATGTAATTGCATGTTTGTTTTTTTCAGAGTGTAAATATGGCTGCTGCCAGCTGTCTGCTGACTGAAGATCAGTTTCTGTGCTCCATCTGTCAGGATGTCTTCACTGATCCAGTCAGCACACCATGTGGACATAACTTCTGTAAAACCTGCATCACTCAACACTGGAATATTAATGTCCCGTTCCAATGTCCCAACTGTAAAAAGCTTTTTTACACAAGACCTGAGCTGCAGGTTAATACTTTACTTTCTGAGATGGCTGCTCAGTTCAGACAGTCAGCTCAACAGAAAGCCAGCAGCAGCAGATCAGAGCAACAAGTTGCCAAACCAGGAGAAGTTCCCTGTGATGTCTGTACTGGAACCAAACTGAAGGCCCTGAAGTCCTGCCTGGTGTGTCTGGTCTCCTACTGTGAGACTCACCTGGAGCCTCATCTGACAATGTCAGGCCTGAAAAGACATCAGCTGATCGACCCTGTGGAGAACCTGGAAGGCAGGATGTGTATGAAGCATGATAAACTGCTGGAGCTGTTCTGTAAGACCGACCAGATGTGTGTCTGTATGCTCTGCACTGTTTTAGACCACAGGACACATGATTTTGTTCCCCTGAAAGAAGAATATGAAGGAAAGAAGGCTGAGCTGGTGAAGACAGAGGCTGAAATTCAGCAGATGATCCAGAAGAAACGACACAAGATTCAGGAGATTAAACACTCAGTGAGGCTCAATAAGGAAGATGCAGACAGAGAGATAGCAGATGGAGTTCAGGTCTTCACCGCTCTGAAGGAGTCTGTTGAGAGAAGCCAGGCCGAGTTCACTGACACGATCAAAGAGAAGCAGAGAAAGACAGAGAAACAGGCTGAAGACTTCATCAAAGAGCTGGAACAGGAAATCTCTGATCTGAAGAAGAGAAGCACTGAGCTGGAGCAGCTCTCACACTCTGAAGACCACCTCCACCTCCTCCAAAGCTTCCAGTCCCTGAACACTGCTCCACCCACCAAGGACTGGACAGAAGTCAGCATTCGTCTACCTTCATATGAGGGGAATGTGGTGAGAGCTGTGAATCAGCTGGAGGAGACGCTCAGTAAACTTATGAAGAAGCTGTGTGAGACCGAGCTGAAGAGGGTCCAGCAGTTTGCAGTGGATGTGACACTTGATCCTGATACAGCACATCCTGAACTGATCCTGTCTGATGATGGAAAACAAGTTAAACATGGTGATCAATGGAAGAAACTCCCAGACACTCCAGGGAGATTTTCTCTTTGTACTTGTGTCTCAGGAAAGCAGAGCTTCTCATCAGGAAAATTTTACTACGAGGTTCAGGTTAAAGGGAAGACTGACTGGGCTTTAGGAGTGGTCAGAGAGTCAATCAACAGGAAGGGAGAAATCACAGTGACTCCTCGGAATGGTTACTGGACAATACGTTTGAAGAATGAAAATGAGTACAAAGCCTTTGCCGGACCTGCAGTCCCTCTCTCTTTACAGTCTCAGCCTGAGAAGGTGGGGGTGTTTGTGGATTATGACGAGGGTCTAGTCTCCTTTCTTGACGTTGCTACCACAGCTCTCATCTACTCCTTTACTCGCTGCTCCTTCACTAAGAAACTCTACCCATTCTTTGGTCCTGGTCTTAATGCTAATGGTAAAAACTCTGCCCCTCTGATCATCTCTCCTGTCAGTCACACCAAGTAGAAAGTAAGGAGAGTTTTGAATGAAATTGTCTTTGAGCCCGTTCAGACATTTTGCAGGTTACGAAGCCCAAGACGTACTGCACTGCTTTTTTTTGTTCAAGCTGTTGTTTTAAGAACAAAGATCAGCACTTTTATTCATTGCTAATCAGCTGTCTTTGGCAAAAGAAATAAATAAAAAAACTTACTCAAAATCCCAAGTACCTATTTTCTGCTCAAATCATGGTAACTTCAGGTCTACAGTGCTACAACAGGCTTGTTTATTTGATTGACATGACAACATGACACAGGGCTTTTGCACTCTGAGTTGAGGTTCAGCATGCAAAATGCTTCCTGCATAGAAATCAACAGGAAAAAGAAACCTCTCACTGCTAAAAACTGCACTCTGTCTGATTGAGGCCTTACACCCACAGCATATTTCCTGAGTCAGACTAGCTTTATCATGAATACAGAGAGCCCTTTTAGCCAGGCTTATTAGGTGATCTCTGGCAGCACCTTTGTCAGTCACAATGTTAATGTTTGTGTCAGACATCTGGGCAATCAACCAAGAAATTGAAGATCTTGGTTTCATTGTCACTGCGTCTTAGTTGAGGGGACTTTACCAGTGCTTGTCACCCTGCATCTGACTTCACATCCTCCACACTTCCTCATGTTGTCTCACGCTTTAGACTTAACGGATTGTAACATCAAACACAATGTCTGCTCGTTTCTACTTGGCAGAGTATGCCTGTATGATGGGTAAAACATCAAATGCTGCAGCTCTCAAATGTCTTTGAATTTCATGATGGCAAACTCAGATATTAAAGGGTTTCAAGAATGCAATTCACCACATTAACACAGTGGCCATTTTCCTCCTGGCAATCGAGCTGAAATGTTGTTGTACTGCTGTGTGTCAGATGGCAAGTCGTTTAAATCTACGAAATCTGACAAACTGTTATCATGTCATCAGCACTCAGCTGCTTCATCGCTATCATGAACATTTGACAGTGTTACACGATAGCCTGCAATAGGAAGGGCATAAACTCTTGCAGTGATTTCCTTCTGTTGAGTTAATTTATGCCTATTACGTAACACTATGAAACTGTAGGCTAATGTTAACTAGGAGAATGTTAACGTTAGCTGTTGTTTTACAGCAGCTAAAGGATGATCAAATATGTTGTTTTAGTGTTAAATATAACCCTATGTCCATCTGGATTTTTGCTATCCGTCTTTTCAGTTGCAGATCAATCGGGAAGCAGTGACATTTATCAGATTTCATAAATTTGCATGACTTTCAACCTGGAACACGGAAATACAGCATTATCCTTTTGATAGCAGCATTTGAGCCTCCCACCCGGGGGTCATGTGAATATGGCGAATTACCCTCATCCAGTCTTGTTGGGTCAAGAGCAATCAGGACTTCATTGATGGCTTGAAAGAGAGGAACACTGGTGGCAATCATGGTACGGCCATTATGTGTACTTGAACACTTCCTTGTCTTCTTTTGACAGAGGAAACATTTGCACTCCTACTGGCTGTACCAATCTGGCTTCTCTGTGGTCAAAAATGTAGGATAGCAAAATAATTCCTACTCGACAGTTACACACAGTTGCCCCCAAATAGTATTTACCCACTGAGCAAGCAACGTCTGTAGACGTCTAAAACAAGTTGATATCACGTCTGTCCGTCCAGGTCGTAATCTGGACGTCCATGCAACAGCCAGATGTAGTTGCTAGGTGACATGGATAAAAGCCGTTTGGCTGGCCCAAGTCTGGACGTCTACAGACAGCCAGAAATAGTCAAAAGTAGACGTTTCAAGAGGACATAATCTGGATGGTGGCCGCCTCCCACAGCGGTAGTTGGGCACTGCACATAGAAAGAGCTGGCTGTTCCATCGCATTATAATTGTTTGTTTTCCCCC
>JAJHUR010115521.1:1792-12054 GCA_027495735.1 Lutjanus campechanus | reverse complement strand
TTGCTTTATTTTACAATGATAAGAGGTGATTAGTGGATCCACGCCAAAAACAAACTGTCTGTTCCTCAGCCTGTGGCCGAAACTTTCAGCTTTTTAAAAGATATCCTGCTCAATTGCAGACAAACAAAGAATCAGCTGTGCAGGACTTTTCTCATTTGCTGCATAACTGCCCCTGAACATACACTTTCATTTCAAAACTTCATAATGCTCATTCCTCACTAACTAAAGATTTTTGTAGTGACAACTTACCAACCAGCACATAAATGCATCATTATGCTCTAGGGTCCAAAAAGAACACCATCTAGTGACAAAAAAACACCAGAATTCAAATAAATGTATTCACTATTTCAGATATCTGACCAACAAACACACCGGGGTTAAAAAATGATTTGGATTTAACACAAATCTTTGATATTACATATTTTGTTTTTTAATCATTAAGGAGTGGTGATTTATTAAATACAGTTTATTGTGGGGATTGCATTAATGCCACTGTGGATATCTCAGCTTGGAATGAAACTCTTGAGATATATTCTAGATTTAAAAATACCTTTTAGTATTTGTACTCTAAAAGTGTTTACTTGAGCCTCTGAGAAACACCAAATGATCGAGCGTTTACTGGGTTGGAGTTCTCGGGGGGGTTGTTATAACCTGTCATAGCCAGTATTTTGACTCCACATGCAGGTTTGATGACGGTGAGATGAAGTATTTGAGGATTTGCCGTGTGTCTGTCTTGTCTTGGTTAATATCTGTCTCATTCAGACATACAGTGCCCACCTGACTTTGTATAGAGTTTTATAAAGTCTCCATGAAGCCTTCATGGACCCTCTGTACATTGTTTATAGACGCTCTGTGATTGTGGAGCTGCTGCCTCTGTTCTCAGTGCTGCTGGTGTTTTCTTTACGGTCGTACGGGACTGATTATATTATCTCTCATGTTCTTTTTTCTCTCTAGTTTTCATATTGGTTTATTGTGTCCGTGGTGCTTTTGTGCTGTGATAAGCCTATATGATGCCAACAATGCTTTTATCTTTTCTATTTCTCTTGTAATAAAAAAGTTTTTTCATGCAGTATATTCCTGGACTCCACATTTTATATTATTTCACCTCTTTGGTAAAACAACTTTTTGTCTACAGACACTGTTGAAGATAAAATTGCAACAGCATTATGCCAGTTTTTTTTTTTTAAATCATACAGTGAAATATAAAGATATATTTGGATGCTGTACATGGGAATGAATGTTTTAACCATTTTCAGCCTATTTTGATTCAACCAAGCTTCCATGTCAAAGAAACTGAAGTGAACCTTATTTGAGAAGAAATTAAATATGAGATTTAAGTTAATCATTCTTATATATTTAATCATTTCCTATTTACTGAGTGAAACTGACTACTGACTACTATGAATGAAAACAAAAACAAAACAAAACAAAAAACTAAAGGTAGGTCCTAATTATGAATGATGAAGGCCTATGTACCTATTTGTGAATATTCATACAGACCACATGTGTGTTAATGAGCATTTTTGTCCCCTTAAAGTGGCACCGTGTAACTTCTGCAGTAGTTCAGTTTTGTGTCAACATTGTCCAAATAATGGCTTCTCCTTTCATGCGTCCGTGTTCCCATCACAACTGTTTATGAGGACTTCCTCAGTGCAACACCAAGTTTTATTTATCCATTTATTTTTATTCTGTTGCAGTTTGCAAATTTAATTCTTTCAAAATTCCTGTTGAAACAAATGCACCTGCATGGTTTAAACACATCAAGGGTCCTTTGATTTTTTTTTTTCTCATTCATTAATTTATTTATAATTAAAAAAAAAAAGCATTTAAATAGTAAATGAACAAATGGACATCTATAAGGAATACAAATAAATGAATATTTTTGGACACACTCTCCCTGCAACTGGATTAGATTTATGTATAAACTCTAATAGAGTATCCCAGATTTTTTTTATGGAGATTCAAAGTTTTCAACATGAATGACACTATGAAATAAGTAATATGAATAAATACAGACAAAATACAGGCATATTAGCATGAAATTAATCAAATAACGCAATAGGTGTTTAAATCTCAGGTCATTATTGTAAATGTTTTGGATTTTGGAATAAAAATTGCTGTAAATAAATCAGAATAACCTGCAATAAACTTTATAATAATATGCCCCAAATTAGATTATTTTATTTTCATGGTTATAGCCTGATTTGATTTGATTCGTTTATTTAAGATTTTATACATGTAAAAACAAAAAATAAACGAATAAATAACGGTGTATAGGCTATATTAAACCGTCACTAACCAACATAAATTAATAAGTAGGAAGAACCAACATGCATGAATTTAATCACGCTCCCCACTCCAGAGTATTAACAAATTTGGATCTTCGTTATTCCACCGCCATCATGCTGTGCAGTACCGCCGGTGTCCGCCAGGCGGAGACCTCTCCGTCCTCTCGGGTGCCAGAGCAGGTGCGCCGAGGTGAGGCAGCGCCGGAGCTCGGCTGTTTCCGTCGGGGCTCGGCACTGAACCGCTGTGGATGTGGGAATGCGGTTGCCGGAGGCAGCGGGCATTGCTGGACACTCGGCGGAGATGTGCGTACAGACACCGGAGCCCTCAGCGGTTGGCTGTAGTCCAAGTTAACGGGCTGTTTTTGGGGGGATGTGGGTGGGAGCCCCGGACGGCTGGGTGTCGCTCGGAACAGGGCAGCTGGAGGTTTGTTTTTTTTCCCACCCTTTTTTTTTTGCTTGGGATTTTCTGTGTTGTAAAGGGAGACGGAATGAGAGAGAAGCCAGGAAGGATTCCCCAGCACTATGGAGCCACGCATTGCAGGCAGCGTGAGTACTAACGCAACAGACAACCAGGAGAGCCCTCAGGGGACTGGGCTTGTCACTGCTGGAATCACACCTCAACTTTTCCAGGACCTATTTTATTCACGAGCAGACGCGCCGCAGCTTTTACCCCCCTCGTAGTTAAAAGCAGCTAATTAATTTTATTGTTGGTGAGTGTTGTTCACGTGTCGACAGTGTTTACGCTAATTGATTGATTAATGTGGGAGAGACGAGCTCGACTACAATCATTAGACACACCTGCGGACCGTTAGCGGCCGGGCTGTTAGCTTTTAGTGCCGCGCCTGACGACTCATCAGCGGATTAATTTCTGAGGATTTTCTCCTGCCTTTTGTTGCTACGGCGGTTGCTACTGACGACCACGGAGCCCAAAGTCGTAAACAGACGGACGGTCACTAAAATAAAGGGCAGACCCGTAGTACTCACAAGTTCTGCTCAATATTATCCAGCCTGTTATGGGTGTCAAGTTTTCCCTCGGCGCAGTCTTTATTTTTTGACCTTCTCGTAGTCGAGACAAGGACAGACAGTGAGTCAAAAGGTGCTGGAGAAGTTGTACTGTGTGTGACATGATTACCAAATGTAACACTACCTCCTGGGTCACAAAACACAACCTACCAATGCAAAATTTAGGCCCCTCTGTCTCTGTTTCTTGCCGTGTGTGTGTGTGTGTATGTGTGTATGTGTGTGTGGACGCAGGAGGGGTTTGTTGGCCCCAGGATTGAGTTAACTGCGGCCAAGTAGCCAGATTACTGTGGATTAGCAGGCATTTAAAATAGTCACGTTATCCCACCAGTGCCTGCAGAGTCAGCTACAACAACACCTTTTAGGCTGCATGCCAAATATTTACTGAAAAGAGGTGATATACTCTGTAAGTGGATAACAGCACAAGTTGCAATCAAAACAGACTGCATGAGGTGCTGCTTTCATTTGCTGGCAGATCTGAGGCTACACTGGCTGTAAAATGTGTAAAAAATCCTGATGTAAGGTCTTCATCGGTCAGAAGAGTTCATCTAAAGCCAAGAGTGAGGCGTGACTCACCTTCTGCAGGGACATGGGCTGGATACAGAGCAGTTTATTGAGTTGAAATGCATGACCTGGATGCAGGCAGACATAATAGTGTTTTACAATTTTTCATTTGTGCTTTATTGTGTCAGCTGCATCAAGTTCAAGATCACATTTTCTCAAGACGGCAGGGAGGAAAAACAGTCAGTAGACTTGCGAGAAAAATAATAAGATGAAAAATGCAAAAATGTAAAATATTAATACTCAAACGAGTAATTGATTTGCAGATTAACAGAAAAAATAATTTGCAGTTAATAACCAAAATCATTTATCAACCAGAAATGGCAATATTTGTTGGTTCCAGCTTTTTAGATGTGATGATTTGCTTTTTCTCAAAATTGATTTATTTTTTGATTTGGTGTTTTTGGACTGTTGGTCAGACTAAATAATGTTAAGTCATCTTGGGCTCTGGTAACGTTTGATGGATGCTTTCAGTTTCTTTCTGTTAAAAAAAAACAACAAATTGGTTTAGAGCTGCAACAATTAATCAAATTATCAATTATTAATAGATTGTTAAATTAATTGACAACTGTTTTGATAACTGATAAATCGGTTTGAATCATTTTTAAGAAAAATTGTAGCTTCTTAAAATGTGAATATTTTTGTTCTGGTTTCTGAGGACGTCATCTTGAGCTTTGGGAAACTGAAAATTAATCAAGAAACTGATTGACAAATTAACTGATAATGAAAATAATCATTACAGGAAAGACTTCAAGAATATTTTCAACTGACAGGATTAATTAATTGATTTACTGAGAATATTATGGACAGATTAATCGACAATAAAAATAGTTGCAGCTCTGAATTGGTTAATAGAAAATATGTAAAGAAAATAGTGGTTAGTTTGTCAAGAAATACATTTGGAAAACTGTAATTTAGCTTTTGATTTTGTAAAGAATTTAAGTTGAACCCATTAATGTTGTTAGAATACAGATACCAGTACTGGAAATGCCTCTGATGCAGCATTTTAGCTGGATCTGGTATTGACAAGTACGTGTGTCAGAGATGAAAACAGTTTGAAAATTTTTATATCACGATTATAGTGACCAAAATTATCACGGTTGTTAGTGTTGTTGTGTTATTGTGATATTGTTAAACAGTGCTGAAAATGTGAAAAAAATGACTGATACACACACTTAAACCATTTCATCAAGTTTTATATTAGAGATAATGAGAAGAACTCCTGCACACTGTTTTGCTTACTGCTGAAATGTTTTATTTGATTATGATGTTTCAGTTTGTCTGACCTTCATCATATATATATTGTATAAATGATATGTATATGATATACTGTATATCTAAAAGTCGGACAGACCGAAACGTCCTAATCAAATAAAATGTTTCAGCAGTCAGCAAACGGTGTGCTGGAGTTCATCTCATTATCTTCAAGTTGCACGTTCCTCCGATGCACCTGTCAGACACTCAGGCTTGCAGAAACCTTTTATATTGATCATAGGTTTTACATTGAATTCTCTCAGTGATTTGAAATAACATTGTATCCTTCACGATGTTGATGTTTTTATTGATGCAAAACAAATGCTCAAGCATTTACCATGAGTTTTTCAAATCAAACATGATTTTAATGATAAATAACATTTGGAAATTTGAAACTTGAATACTAGTGTGGTATTCTGTAACTTTAATGTGCCGATCCGATATCACATAGTTGGCCCCAAAACGGGACCCTGCTACTTCTCTGTAGCGTAACGTATCCAGATTTTTTAGCCTGAGCCAGGCCATACAATATATGTATGTGTGTGCATGTGTGTGCGTGTGTGTATTTTTTTTAACCCAATGGTATCAGATTGGTACTCGTTATTGGCTGATACACAAAGTTCAGGTATCGGACTCAGTATCTGGAAGGAAAAAATGGTATTGAAACACCTCTAGAACCAATCCTGTTATATGCTGTAGGAAAAACTGAATTTCCCATTGTTGGAAATGATCAACCAATTCTTTGATTTTAAAAATTTAGTGGTGACTTCATAAGTCCTACAAGATAGATAGGTCACTGTGGTTAAATAAATCCAGGGAACCCAAAGTCAGTAACTGAATGTACCGTATATTATAATGGTAACTACAGACGCAAATTGACTTTTTAAAAGAGCAGCGCAGTTGGTTTCTGTACAAAAATACACTTTTTATGTCTAGATTTTGCCCTGATCGAAGCTGTGCACTATCTCTGCAGATGGTTCCCAAGTCAAAGATGTCTTTGGCAGGCAATGTGATGTTGATTTGCAATTTTGACTCTGGCGTGAAAACAGCTTAGTTCTGTTAAGAAATCTTTAAAAAGCTGAAAGCCACAGCAATAATACCCGAATCCCCGTGGACCTGGAAAAGAAGTGATTCAGAACACAGCAGGAACTCCTCAGTTTTACTGTGAACTGACATTAACATTGTCTTTTTTTCAGCCCTCCAGTGTGAAAGATGATGGTGAAATGAAATGCAAACCATCTGATCCTCAACTGTAAACTTTGACCTGGTGCTGCTGCACATAGGAGTGACAATACAGAACAGCATCAAGGTACGTGCACACAAACACAAACACACACTACACAGTTTTTGTCATTTTTCATTGTGTGTTTATGGTGGATACATTTTTCATGATAGATTTAGAGTAGATTTTCTTTACCTTCCAGATCTACAATGTTCAACAAGTAAGTGTAAGATGTAACTGTGTGTCCATCATCACCCTTTATGCATGGACTTTTTCATATGAGTGTGTGTGTGTGTGTGTTTAAATTTTTTGAAACCTTTACAATGGGATAAATAAAGCGTTTGAAACATATTTCCTTGCTCACCAGTTGTGGAGGTTGTGAAGCCAACAACAGCATCATGTTCTACGGTTCTTCCTCGGGGGCCAGTATGTCCCTCCCGTCCAAGAGCCGCCTGAAACGCCAGAGCAGGACTTTCACACAGGTACACACACACACACACACACACACAAAATACACACAGCCATTTTTGTGTAAACTCAATCTCAAGAGACCATTTTAGATAAATAAAGGTCAAATTAAAGTGTAGCAAATATTGAGTGTTTAGTGAAGAGCTTGACTGTGCACTAGACCTATCATATCTAACATCTCATCACTTTCTCTAGTGGTATCTAAGCATGCAGACAGTTTTTGTTTTATTTGCTGATATTTTACAAAGTCTTAAATGGTGTAACGGTTTCTGGAATTTTTTGCCACACTAACAGAATGACTCCATGGATGACCATGTTGGTCAGCTCTGAACGAAATAGCTGAGCATCTACTCGATGGCTCGGCACGTAATTTTTTACAGACATTCATTGTCTCTAGAGGATGAATCCTCTTTTGTGATCCTCTGCCTTTTCATCTATAGCACTACCATGAGGTTGGCATTTGTGGTTTGAGATAAAATTTGTTACAGATAATAATGTTCCCCTCAGGATGAACTGTAACATTACTTAACTGCTTCTAATCAAGCATCATCACCAAGTCATAATTCAAATGTGTTGGACAGCTGTACTTGTACTGTGTTTAGGGCTGTAGTTAGCAAATTGCAGCATGCTAACACAAAAATTTTAGCATGCTGATGTTAGCATTTACAGTACATCCTCACATAGCTGCTAGCGTTATCTTCCAATGCTTTTAGCACAAAATTCTGCTCATCTCCAGTGTACTGGGGTGATGGCAGAAATCTTTAAAAGTCCAGTGCAAAAGATTTCAGGGGATTTATTGGCAGAATATGGGAGACATGGAATATAATATTATCATAAATATGTGTTCCTATTATGTGTTAGTATATGATAACCTGAAAATAAGAATAGTTGTGTTTTCATTACCTTAGAATTTATATCTACAGAGGGTGTGGGTCCTCTTCCACAGAGGCCGGCATGTTGCACTGCCATGTTTTTATTGTAGAGTTTCATGGCCACCGTAGCTTCTTCTGAATGCTTGGAAGGGGAAGGTGAGACGAGTTGGTTGCAATATGAATCCTCATTGCTAGATGTGATTAAATCCCACACACTTGTCCTTTCAACCTTGGCAAATAAAACCAAAACAATCTGCATGTCTGGATACCACTGCAGGCAAATATCTTTTTTTGTGATTTTAGTGAGCTAACCCTTTAATAAACAATAAAAGAAGCAAATACTGCACATACTGTGTGTGATAAAGTGGCCCCGCAGTACGCTGAATATTTTTTGTTTCTTCACCAGGTCCTGTATCGGACCCTGAGCTACAGAGACAGAGTCCCAGTAGAAACTGGAACAAACACTCGTGGGGACCGGCGCTCGACGACTGAACCACCAGAGCGACCGGCGGACGACCCAGCTGAACTCTCCACACAGAGCTCGGCCCCTGGCGTCCTGAAGATTTTTGGGGATGAAATTTGTGCTGGTGCCAACTACAAAAGCGTCCTAGCCACGCCACGCTCCAGCGCACAGGAGCTGGTCAAAGAGGCGCTTGAGCGTTACTCCCTCAACAAGAATGCTGCCCACTCCTACGTCCTGTGCGACGTGATCGGGCGATTGGAGGGGGGAGGCGGGATAGGAGGAGGGGGATGGAGAACTGAATGCTTACGTGCGCTGGGGGACAACGAGAAGCCGCTGTTGCTCCAGGAGCTGTGGAAACCCCGAGAAGGACACGCTCGCAGGTTTGAGCTGCGCAGGAGAGCAGAGGTGGAGGAACTCAACGCCAAGGAGAAGGATACCATCACTGCTGGTGAGGAAAAACACACACACACACACACACACACACACACAGCAGCTGGTCTAATTCCCTTCCTTTCCTGACATGTCAAACTCAGCAGAAAAGCACAGCTCGTTACTTCCTCTGCAGTGTGTGTGAGTGAGTGAGTGAGTGTGTGTGTGTGTGTGTGTGTGTGTGTGTGTGTGTGTGTGTAGATGCAGAACAAGAGCTTTCGTCACAGTTATTATCCTCTGTAGCAGATATTGTTCCTGGGTGATTACCAGTGTATTTTTTTATGTGGAAGTGCTGTCCTGTGAAGACAGTTTAATTTCTATTAGAGACACACACACACTTTCATGTTCAATTGAGCACTTAAAGAAACACACACACACACACTAACAGTGCTGTGGAAATGCATGGACAGCTGGTCGATTGATTGAGTGAAAGCTGAATCCTTTGCAACCGGAGGTGTGGATGGGTGTGGGCACTCCAGTGTTTTTATGAATGACACATTTCTACTACAGCGAGGTGATATCATTTTCCTCCTGAAGTACCTGCACAGGACTGTAGCGGGTCACACCTGAACTGTGCACACTCAGAGGTTCACTAATCTGAAGACAGATCTCAATAGATAATGTGAAAACAAACTCACAAACTCATTAAAACTCCTGTTGTGACTTTACATCTGCAATGCAGTAATATGAATCAATGTCTGTGTGAGTGTGTGTGTCTTTTGGAGCCATGAAGTGACCTTTGCGCAGATTGGTGTACTGATTGATGATTGATGAAGTTTGCCATTTACACACACACACACACATGCACACACTCTCCCCTGAAGACATTTATAAACACACAGTTGGTGTACAACAGTGTTCAGAGAGACAGAGGAACTATTTTCAGCCTCGCAGTCACACATTGCTCTTTGCAGCCACAGTAACATTTCTCATGCAGCATGCCAGGGTTTACTGGTTGCCATGCCAACTTCTGTGGTAGCCAGACAGTCAGTCAACAGTCTTTTTTTTATATTTATATATTGTTGCACAGCAGAGTTGGTTGATATTGTGCTGTGTACACATTTTGAATAGTACACAAGACAATATTAATCAATCTGTAACAGCCATGGAAAAAGGTCAAGTTTTGTGTTACTCTATATTTTTCAACAAATAACATGAAAAGACCAAAACCCACAATATGTTAGACCACCTCTCAATGCTGTCTAACTTCTCTGCACTGTCTCTGCACACAAACATCTAGTTTTGTTCTTTAAAAAAAGTTTTTAAAAGTTATTTGTGCAAATATTTGACACTTATTTTTCTGCATGCGACAGGTCCCTGCTTTTTTTGTGTGTATTATCACATATTGCACCTTTAAACAAGACTTGGTAATTTTGTACAGAAGCTGTATTTTTTTTAGCAAACATTACCCAAAATCTAGTCAAAGGTACATTTGTTGGGGATTATTTGCAACCACAGATTAATACACAGCAGGATTATCTGTGGTGGATTGACTCAAAATAAACTGCAGTCTTCATAAGTAAAGGAACATGTTGCCCAGTGGCTCACTGATGTGTTTTTAACAGTGTATGAACAACAGTGGAGCTCTATGCAGGGCTCAACAATAAGGCTTGCCCACTTGTACAGGGCAAGTAAAATGCCACTTTGGGCAAGTAAATCTGGCAACTCACTTGCCTGACCCAGCA
>JAJHUR010115519.1:0-12236 GCA_027495735.1 Lutjanus campechanus | reverse complement strand
AGAAGGACACCACAGCTGTAGTGTTGTTGTCAGTCCTTAATCAGTGAATATATTGCAGATTTCTCCTTTAAGACAATTTATTCACATCTATTTTACGGCAGCCTGAGGTGGGGGGTTTGGTGGGTGACACAGCATGCATAAGTATGACAAATTGAATGACTGTCCTCAAATTTATCCTTTAATTTAGCAAAATGATCAATGACACCGTCTGGAAATAGTGTCAGACAAAGAAATAGGTCACAAGGAAAAATAACAAGTGAAAGAACACAATAGCCACTCCATTATGGTCACTCCGCTCCACTATGTAAGCCAAAAAACCACTGAACTAAATTCAGAATCCCCTGCTCAGCACATCTATTCTTGCACAATTACTCTGTCTGGCCTTCTCTTTCTCTCATCCCAACTGGAACTATCTGGCTGGACCCACTCACAGTCACATGCATGTGCATTATTTGCAGAGGACACACACTCTGCAGCAGCAGCAGTATATCGTGAGGGGGAGGGGGGGAACTCACGTGCACAGGATGAGAGCACACTCTGGGTACAGACCCTGGTACTGCAGGCAGCACTGCAGCACTCTGTCATCATTATTCTCAGCATTCAGACCATCTGGGGACAAGGAAGTACAAAGAAAAGGAGGAAGGGAGAGGATGAGGAAGACAAGAGTGAAAAACATGACAACTCATACAAGGACAAAGAGGCATTTTTAATTCATTACTACACTGTACAACAAGTGCAGCATGTCTTTTTTTCTATTAAAGACAAGGAGAATGGATGGAGATTTCAATAGATTAAATGCTTTATGTGCTCCTGAATACTTCACTAATGTTAAACATACTCTTCTTTATCAGACAGCTTTTTGAGGAGATCCTAATACCTCTGCTGAAAAAAATAATGTCTGGTCTACATTATATACAGCTGAGAAGTAGGTTACCTTATGCATGGGTGAAACCTGCCCTTGAGATGCACACAGTGTACATTATGATAATGAATTCTGGAGGACCAGCTTAGTGTTAGTGCCACCTAGTGTTTATGTCAGCGTTGGGTGGCAGTGGCTCAGGAGTCAGAGCGGGTCACTAATCACTATCCGCATGTCGAAGTGTCCTTGGGCATCTGTTACTATTTGTATGTGTGTGTGTGTCTGTGTGAGTGAGAGGCAAAGTCTGTTAAAGCAGAAAAGCGCCACATGAGTACTGACATTTCTGCAGTGCATCGAGTCCCACATTTACTAATTCATAGAGGACAAGCTGAACCTCCCACAGCTCAAACACTATAAATTAGAGAAAGACCACGCTCAATAACAGACGACCAAAATACTGGCTTTAACGGCAAAATAAATTAATTAATAACGCAAACTCATCTTAATATATATAAGTTATAAAGTTATAAATAAGTTTCTAGATCAACATCCAAAATTGGCTCAGGCCACTCAACATTTACTTAAAACATACACTTTCAAACATTATGTTTGGTGTTCTGAATCAGACTTGTGTCAATATAATAAATACAATTATTTTGCAAAGTAAAATATTTATATTTAAAGCTGGGAAAAAATACTAAAAACCATTACAAAGTTCTACAATACAATATAAAATGGGAAAAGATTTGCTCTAGTGAACTGTGGGACTATACGCTCTGTCAGTCATATGTATATTACAGTTTCTAAATGTATTGGTACTGTAAATCTAATTATTTGAATTACTGAAGGGATCCTTTCAATTTACTTGGTTTTACTTTTATTTATGTTTCTCCAATTTTGTCCAATTGTCTTTTTTCTTTTTTGATATTATATTGTAATGTCTCCATGTTATTAGTATTATTTGCCTGTATTAATTAAAAGTAAATTAAAAGTAAAAATAATAAAAAATAATTCAGAAGTCAATCTACAGGCTCTAATAAAATAAAACATCTTACAAACAAAAATCCAAAAGGTATAGGAGTTTTGACATGAGAGATTATTCGGTTGTGATGCTTTTACCCCTAGAAAAAGCAGAAAGCAAAAACTTTCTCTGCAAGTGCTTCATGTTTTGCCTGCAATTTCTGTAATGTTTATATGAGCTCCTTTGTAACCAAGAATGACATTTATATTAGCCTGCTCAGCCATCATGTTTCTGTCTAAGATAATACCCAACAGTTCCCAGCAGAAATCTCATATGGGCTCATGAACAGGTTATGGAGACAGTAAACACCATTAACTTTTAGGCTCCTACTTTAAATGTACTGAATATTCACTCATTTCCCTTAAATTTGCACTCACTGCTGCTCTCTGCGGCCTGCTGCATAGACTGCCCCCAGAGGTGAGGTTCCCGGCTCTTCAAGGAGTTGTAAATGTATGAGATGGCAGGAATGGCGAGGTGTGCCACAGAACCTGACAGGCCTTTCCCCTTTTTGAGGGAATCCATCTCCTGAAGCACCACCCAGGGGATCAGGACGACAGGGAAGCCCAGAGCTACGAGAACATGAGGTGGGGAGAAGGCAAATAGTGGTGAATCAATCTAGTGAATACAGTGCATTTCATCATGGCTAGAAGCCAAAAATGTGGAAATGGGATTTGATATTTTCTTAGGATTACGTTTTTTAAAATTATGATGAACCATTATGCTCCTCACGTGTGCTATGGTCATTGTATCAGGACTTTGGTATGTTCTTTAAATGTAAGTTTTAGTCACTCCTATCCTCTTCACAGCCCCAAAGTTTTACTCAGGTCATTAAAATGGTAGAAACAAATGTAAGGGCAAAGAAGAATATCTGAATTTAGATAAAGAAGGCTGAAAACAGGTTAAAAAAAATTGCACTTTGACCCCTAAATTGAACTGCTTCCTTCAACTTCAGATGCAAATATGTTCTGTGTTTAAAAGGGTGACGGCATCTCTTGATAATGTGTAACAAAAGTTCAGCCACTGTTGACGAATAACTTCTTGCATTTATCATACCTTTCATAACGGCAAGAGGCATTACTGTATAACATATGAAAAAAACATAAGTCACCTCCAAGGCCGTGAGATGTGATCTTTTTCACATAATCCAGGTGACTGAGGAGAATGTTGGTGTCCAGAACGAGGATTAGGTCTTGCTGAGGAGGTTGTTTGCCTGTAAAAAAGACAAGTTCACATGTAGTTAATTGTTTGTTGTTGATCATCAAAAATTAACAACTGAATAAAATAAATTACATCATACACAGAGCAATTTTAGTGAAGGTTACAGGTCAGAAATAAATTATTAAATATAATTTTGTGATAACTATGTTATGTGATCTCATCTTTTACCTGGCACACTTCTGCCGGGTTACTTGTTTATCTTAAAAAGATTGCTTCTTTTCTGGGATATATCTCGAGACCTGATTTCAGAAACCAGGGAAGCATCTTCGAACATAATTTTAAAGGTGCAGCCATATGAGTAAATATGAGTCATAATGTGACTAGGCTGGTCTCATTTTGTAAATATATTCATGTAATTCTGGGGGAAAAAATCTAAAAGTTTTTTAAATTACGTATCAAAATTCAGGTAAATCACACTAAATGTCAGGCCATTACAAAGCATACAATGTTGAACTCAATGTGGTCAATTTGGATTATATTTCACAAAGCGTTCATAATTAACACTTAGGATGAGCGTACACAATTTCAAGTGTCTCCGATCTGCCATCTCCCAGGAACGCAATAAAACTTACAGTGTGTGTCTACAGCTCCCTCTTCTGGAGGGTCTATGTCCATACAGGTGAGTTCCCCATAACTCTCCATTACATTCACCTCCAATCTCTTCTCAGAGCGGGCAAGATGAAGCTCTTCAACCAGTTGCATCTACAGAAAAACACACAAAAACAAACAAAACGCAAACATTCTCTCTCTATTTTTTAATATACTAGCTGACAAAATGCATTCATTAGAAACTTGTAAACAAACACTGCCTTGTTCAGATTTAACGAATGATGCTTTTTATTACCTGGTCATACCAGGGCTCAGTGTGTGTATCAGACGTAGCTGGGAGTTCCCCTGACAGAGATGACCTCTTATCTTGTCCTTCAGATGAAAAACTGGGAGTAACATCCAAACAGCTGTGAGCTTGTTGGACAGTTTCCTGCTTGGAGTCGCTCACTGTGGCCACTGAGTTTGAAAGTTCAGTCCCATGTTTGATAGTTTTGTTTGTAGAATTAGCTTCATTTTTCTTACAGGTGCTTTCTACTGGCTTTGGTTGAACCTTTTTTGGTATCTTGAAAGTAAAACGCACAGGTGATGCGATTGAACATACTTGTTGCTGAGTGGATGATGACTTAGTTGTATTATCTGACACTGATTTGACATTCCCTTGGGTAAAAGTGATATTTTTCACCGCATGTGAGCTACTATCTGAGGTAGTGTGCTTGGCTGAAGTGGAAGACTGCTTTGTGGGAGATGCAGAGGGAGCTTTAACTTCTGTCCATGAGAGCTTTGTGTCCTTGAACTTAAATTCTTGATGCCGTTGGCTAGTGTCCTTGACCAGCTCTCTTCTATTCTGCCGCGGAGAATCCTTAGAGGCGGTGGAGGTTTTGCTCGGTTCCCTGGTCTTGATAGTGTTGTTGTCTTTTCCAGTCCTTGGTGGCTCCTCAGCTCTGCTCCTCTTCTTCAGTGCATATTGTTCTTTCTGCTCAGCAAAACCCCTACTGGGACTCATTAGCTGCTTTTTTAATTTGGACGGGCTCCTCTGGGAAAACTTTTCTGAGCTGCCTTTAGACGTCTCCGCCTCTCTTCTCTGGATGGAACCTGAGGATCCCCTTTCCACAGTCTTACTCCCACTGACAGGATAATATTTCCCTGAAATATCATGTTTTGCTTTACCAGAGCAATTCCCCCCATGGACTGGCACAGTGACACTTTTGGTTTTTGTACATTCCTCTTCCTTGTTAATAGGTTTCTGGTCTGCTGCATGTGTTTTTGCCAGTCTGTAGACAGGTTTTTTGATCTCACGGGTGCTTGGGGAGACATCTTTAATGGTAGAAGAAGCACGGCTTTCCTGTTTTGATGCACAGCTACATGTAAAAGAACAGAAAAAAAATTGTGTATGATGTTCAAGTAAACAATATTAACATTAATTTGTTGTCAAAGTATACTGTATCTTACCTTTTATGACTCTTTACATCTTGCTTCCTCTGGGCACTTTTGGAATTTTTGGTAACATTTTGTTTCTTGGATGCCTGAAAACATGGGGAAAAAACAAAAAATTTCTTGTGAACAGCTTGTTGTGAGTACAGAGTTTAATCCTTGCTGACAGAAACAGTTAGGGGTGGCCAGAATGACAATATGAAAATTTAATATTTGAGTTATTAGTTTTAGCATTTTTTTTTTTTAACCAATAATAAACATTTGCTGGTTCCAGCTTCTCAAATGTCTCTTTCAGTTTTAAACTACTGTTTGGACAAAAAACGCAATATGAACATGTTACTTTCAGCTTTTTCTGACAGCCTTTAGACAACATGATTTATTGATCAATTGAATCAGACTAACTTAAAATGAAAAAAAAATTGGTTGAAGATCTACATCAGATGTATTATTCACATTTTCATTGAAAAACACATTAAAATTATTAGGCTATGGTGTGATTTTTGCTAGGACCTTTACCAAATTAAGATGTTTTCTTAAGTCTGTAGAATATTATTTGACACACATTTTACCTTTAACAAATATGCGATTCAAAAACTGCAGTAGCCCATATTGTGATTTAATTAAAAATTTGATTAACTGTTCAGCTCTACAGTGCATCCTTAGTACCTTATCCCTGTATCTCTGGTTGTAGTCTATTGTGAGCAAGAGATCAATGAAAGGGATGCTTGTTTAAAGGCATTATTGGATTCTTATGTTTTTGTGCGAACAGAGGCAGGAAAACAGACATTCCAGACTAACAAAACAGACAAATGGTCGTTAAATCACAATATATACTGGATATTGTGATATAAAATTACACATATTGAAGAAGAGAATTCCATCCACTGCCCCTAGCCACAACCATAAACAACCGTTGAATGCCCTCTTACCTCCTCATCTTCGTCACTTGAGGATGACGAGGACTTCTTGCGCTTTCTCTTTTTTGACTTTTTACCCATTTTCCTATGAAGAAGATTTTGAAGAGCAGACATGGTCTTCAGTGAATGTGCAGAATCCTTGCAGAACAATCAATGTTGATTTTAAAGAAGACACAGCGTTCTTTGTCTCTTAATATAAATAAAACAGTAAAAGTCTAGTTAGCTATGTCTAACTCAACAGTGAATAATTAAATGGAAATTTTGTAGATATCCTGCCTTCAAGGTTATTTGCATTTTCATGTGTTACACAATCTGGTTAGCTCCAGAAAAAGTACAAACCAGTGACCACATGAGAAAAACTAGGACTAACACAGGGGACTGTGTTATGACACAAACATGACATGTATGCTAACGTTAAGCTTTAGCCAAAGTAGTAAAGTACTACATAAGTGCGGTTTAGTAGTTAAGCTTTAGCCAAACACATATCAAACTCAACCTAAGGTAACACTATAAAATATAAAGTGTTGAGCTCAATATTTGACACACAACACGCGACACACAATCAGAGAATAAACTTTAAACCATTACAGTTTATGCTAACGCTAGCTAATGAAAAACACCAACAAAACCACACGTACAGTCTAGTTGTCCTGTTTGTTGTCCTCGAACATCAGTTCAGGATAATACAACACGTCATGTAGGATTAAATGCGAAATTCACAGCCAAGTAAGTTACTCGAATGCCGACTGACTGAAACAAAACATCCGCTGCTCTTCCGCCTCTTCTTCTTCTACGATTATTTCCTATTCTCGTTGCTAGGTTACCGCCACGCACTGGAACGGAGGTGTGGAGGACTGTGTGCTAGGATATTGTTGTTGCGACGAATAAATTCTTTAAACTCAGCAGAGGGTCTTCGTTGTCCTGACAGAGGAGAAGACACACAGCAAATATACTGTCTCCTTAATAGAAAATACGAACGTAGTCATTCATAATGAAGGAGGAGACAGCACAAGGTCAGAGAGTGGGAGTCAGTGTCTGCCAGTAAGGGTTATCTTGACCTTTCTACACAAACACACACTCAAGGACCTGTTCTCTACTGCAGCTGCTTATTTTCTCAAGCAACTCAGTCTTTTCACCAAGGTCACACCGTATTTTAAGGCTGTTCAGTAAATCAGTAGCTTCCCACTCACAGAAAATCAGAACACACCGTTTGTATTACCTTAGCCTTAATAAGAATGGAGAAATACATTTACTCAAATAAGTAACATTTTTAACGGCTACTTTATTTCTACTCCCTACATTTTTAAAGCCAATATTGTATTTTTTACTTCATTACATTATTAAGTTTTAGTTTATAGTGATTTTGCAGATTTGGATTAATAGTACAAAATATTAATGATGTATCGTTATGGATTAATCTACCCAGCATGATAAAAAAAAAAAAAAAGTAGCTGACATTAGCTCACCTTTACCAGCTGCAACATGAAAAAGATTAACATAATAATTCATCACTAGTTTAAGTTTGGTACTTTAAGTATATTTAAAAGCCACTACTGTTGTAATTTTACTTTACCAAGATTTTGCATTCAGGATTTTCACTTTTTTTTACACTGTAGTATTACTACTGTTACTTGCGTAAAAGACCTGAGTTCCTCCACCACTGCTCCCTTGTATGAGGCAGAGCATAAATTACAACGAGTCTGTTAAATTCATTATTAAGAAACATTAATAAGAAACATTTAGACTTACTACACTTTAACAACTTTCCTTATATTAGCCAAAGCATTTCTTTAGATTTTTTGGGAAAATGTTCTGTTAAAGCTAAAGTATGTTTCTGAAGTTTTTTTTGACAGTGTAGTGAAGGATCTGAATACTTCATGCATCACTTGTATTAACTGAACACAGTTTTCATTTTTGTAGAATTAGAACCAAATTACAGAGTCCTTTCTTGGAAGCTTGGGACAAAACATCTTATTTTACACATAATCGTCCTGTATGAGACCTATATTGAAACTGCAATTGCAGTTAATTGCCACAGAGTGACACTATAGCTCCTTTTAGAAACACTCTGCCTTCCTTTGCTCTTGACATACACTGGGCTTTACTGTAAGCATTCACAATGAGCCACCGTTGGGTCCCCGGGCCATAGCTTGACCGACAGTTCTGCTGAATTCTTTAAAGGTGAAAGAAATCATACGGCCAACAGATGAGCTGTGAGTAGTACCAGCTGCAGGGAATAATCTCTGACCACTTCAATAATCTTGGACAGGAATAATAACAACATGTATGGATTGTGACAGAAGCAGTTAAATGGAGTGGGATTCAGTAGATGACACAGTTTGGATTAAATCAGTGACATGTTAAATACATAAAGATTATATTTGAAAATTGCAAACAGCCTCTCTGTTCTGTGGTTCAAAGAGACGGTTAATTCTCCTGGCTTTAGTTGTGATAAAATGTGTTTATGTGGTCTGTTGTGATGAAGGTCTAGAAGTCAGATGTCAAACAGACCGGTTCATAGGATTTCATCATCAGAGGGCCACATGTAACAGTAATTGCTTCCACTATTAACATGTATCAGGAAAACTCGATCTTCTCTGTGAACATTAAAGAGACAAAGCCACAACACAAACAGAAATCTGTCCTTATGTCATTCTTAGCAAGTAAAAGAGCACAGCCCCATTACACCCCACACAAAACTGATTCATACATACTTTAACAAAACAAGGGTGCTGACAGGGTTGTAGCCTGCATTTTAGACATTTTTAGGTTGACGGGATAGTTTGGGTTTTTTGAAGTGGAGTTTAGTTGTATGTGGTACTTATGGTTACTTATGTCAGTGTATTACAGTACCTACTGAACAGTAGATGGCTGCTGGCATGCCTCCATGGGTGTAGGAAGCTTATAACTGTACTGCTGTGGACATGGTCAGCAGCAAAACACAATAAAAATCTAGAGAAAATAATAGCAATGTAAGTGTACTCTATTTTCAGAATTTTTCACTTCTTTACTTTGTCATCTGACAGCCCTTTCCGACAAGAAAATGCCACAACAGTAATTTTACTTTGCAGAACAATGCAGTTGCTGGTCTTCCACTGCCTCAGTTGGTGAGTTTGTTTCTGTTATTGTGTCACTTTTGATGTTTGAAAGGAACTAATTTGATTGAGGCAGTAGCAGACGAACGAGTCACATGTTCTGTGAGGTAAAATTACTGTTTTTGCTCAAGCTGTCTGGTTGTTTTGGAAAGAGTGACCTTTTCTGCATATTATGACAGGTTCTCGTTGGAAAAGGCTGTTTTGACGGCAAGGTAAAGCAGTGAAAATATTCGAAATATAACGTACACTTAAATTATTTTGCTGCTGACGCTGTCCACAGCAGTATGCTACTTAGCTTCCTACACCTGGACTCCTCTCCGCTTCTCCACACTGGAGGCATGCTGACCACCATCTGCTGTAGGTATAAAACACTGAATGCGGATAAGTAAGTCATACAACCCCACTTAAAAACATTTGAACCATCCCCTTAAGAGTCCAAAGTAAATGTATAAAATCAGGGTGAAAATCAAGTTGTACGTTGAGGTTTGTTGTAGCAGCTTTGATTTACAAGACTGAAGTATTCAACAGAATAATAGAAATGAGGTCCTTTGGTGTTCAGTTTCCTTATGAGTGATACTGACTGATTAAGAACTGAGATTCTGGTACATTTTTTCAGCCTCAGACATCTGTGTTCCTCTGTCTGTTTGTCTTTCTTTCGTTCTTTCTTTCTGTATCACTCTATTTCTCCATCTGCCTATCCCTCTTTGCCCCTTTCTTTCTTTCCTTCTTTCTTTCCATGCATTCAAAGACATTTGGCTTTAATCAACGAGCAGATTTGGACAGACGCTGAATGCTTCTGTTACATACGTGTGTGCCTGTGTGTGTGTGTGTGTGTGTGTGTGTGTGTGTGTGTGTGTGTGTGCGTGTGTGAAACTGTGTGATGTTTGAGTATGTGTTGAGGAGGGTCTTTGCTCCACTAATGGTTTATTCAGAAACCTGAGTAGGGTGTTTTATGAAAATATGAAAATATTCTTTCAGCCATTTAGTTAATGGGCAACTACTGTGTGTCCATCTGTGTGTGTATGTGTGTGTGTTTGTGTAAGAGAGAGAGAGAGAGAAGAGGAAAGAGAGTGTGGATGTGTGTGTAAGAATTGATTTTATGCTTTCTGATTTAAGGACTGCCTACAGGTCCTCTGAGGTCAGATGTGCACATGTAGGCAAACACACCTTTGAACACACTGACTGATGGCTTCACAGCACATTACTTATTCACATTATGCCCCTCATTCTAACCATATTTGTCTCTCTTTTAGTAGAAGTATACAGCTTTGATCAGACCGTGTTGTGGTCTGAGTGCTGTCTTCATCAGAGGTTCCCAGTCCAGACATTGGAACCCCGCTAAAGATCACAAGATAAATCTAAGGGGTCACGGATAATTAAAGAATACCTCTGTTCATCTACATGAAACTGAGTGTATTCATTCATTCTAAAATGTTTGCTCTTTTCTTATGAAACTGAGCATAGTGAGTCCACATTAAGGTCATAGCCAATGATGAGGGGTTACACATATAAGTAGCTAATATCTTAAAGGCTGCAACAGTGACTATGTTGCATGTATACAAAATATTCCAGGTTGTTTACATGCTGTTCACAAGCTCTTATTAAGAAAAAGGCAATATTTCTTTTCAGCTGTTTGAATGGCCAATAAGAATGAATATTCCACTAATACTCCACATACTGCCGCGCATCCTCCAATCTTTCAATATTTTTATTGAAACCATATAGTTATGGTTTGTACTAGTTGTAGTTCTTGGTGTGGATACATAGTCAGTTAGTCAATCATCAGTTAGTTGATCAACAGAAGATTAATTAGCAACTATCAGGATTTGTTGTCTTTCTTTGGCATATAAGATAGTAAACTACATATCTTTGAGTTTTGGGATGTTGGTTGAAAGAGCAGGCCATCTAGATACATCAGCTTGAACTGTGGGAAATTATAATGGACATTTTTTGCTGTTTTCTGACATTTTACAGAAAAAACTATCAAAAAACTGCAGTGAAAATAATCATTGATTGCAGATATCTTAGTTTTGTGGGTTAACCACTGGTCCAGATTATACGAACCTTGCAGTCCTTTATATATGAGGACAGAATAAAACTTTGGTTTCCACTGCAGGGCCAAGAACAGTCCTGCCAGTACTCACTAAATATTTATACGTCTCCATTTCCCCTAAATCAAAACGTAGGTGATTCTTTGTGCATCTCATGGCCAACAGAGATGACTCCTCTGCTGAGCTACAGTTTCATATAAACAAATTGGGCTTTCAACCATGTGTCCTAAACATCTTGACTTGGCCCTGGATCTAATAAGCCCCACTTGGCTCTGCAGTTGCCGGTGAAAAAGTGGTGACTAACGCACTGACTGGCTCTGTGACAGACACCTACCTCAACACATTCTTCAGCTCTCTTTCCCATTAATAAATGCTCTTTTATTAGGCTGCTGTAATAGTTACCCTTGGAGAGAATTCCCAGACTATAAAGGGAAGTTTGTTTTTCAGAATAGTAAATAGTAAAGTGTTAATAGGCGCAAAACAATAGCCTGCCATGCAAACCAGCCATAAATGCCTTCTGTTACTTCACTGTGCTGTGTCTCCCAATGTTTGATCCAAAGCAGCAGTTTGATCTTCAAAAAATGTTCTTTATTTTTCAGAACTCACTGAACTGACAGTCGCTATATGGGTCTGCCAATACTTAGGGAGCAAGGTTTCCTATTGCCGATATAAAATGATACAAAATGTTTCAAAATATAGAAAAATAGTGTATAGTTCCATCATTCTGTGCACATTACAATCTAATATACATGATTATCTTAGCTAGTAACATGTTGCTTGAGACTGAGGACATACTGGCCAATGTTTAGATGATAATGCATGGGAGTTATATTATATATATTCAAAACTAATTTTTACCACCTTCCCAAAAATCATGTTAGAGCACCAACATCAATCCAGAGCAGTCAGACTGACATGGACGCTTGCAGGTGTCCCAGCAGACAATTTGTAGTCTCTCAGCCTTGTGAACGCAGGCAGGGACCAATGCCAGTCATCTCAAAATGCCAGATAACGGACGATTAATCATTCTGTAACATGATGAAAATGCCAGTGACCATGACAATAATGATAATGACAACAACATGTTGGAAGTAA